>JAWQFJ010026847.1:72500-75000 GCA_034096865.1 Theodoxus fluviatilis | reverse complement strand
ATGACTGCGTTAGCTTTGGTTCAACGTCCACGACGTGCCAAAGCTAAAAACAAAAAAGTATTAACAGGAACTGCCCTTCCCTTCCAACGTATCTACACAGTTCAAAATTCAATATCTCTAAAAACTCCAGAATGGGTGGACTTCGACAAAGGGGAAAATATAGCTTTTCTTTGAATGTTTTAAGCAAAAAATTACCCGATGCTCAGGGATGAGTCACAGAGGAGACACATACAGAGAACAAGTAAAACTTTCGTCCAGCAGAAGATTTGCGGCATCGATATGCTCCTCAGCTCATTTCCCCAACGGTATGTTTCTCATGCACATTAAAAAATGTTTGTGATTGTAATATTCAGCATACATACGCCATGGTGTTTTGTGGGTTGGTCTTGTCTCGAGAATGCCTGTACATTCTGTAGCGTGCAACAGCAATCGGAGGGCGTGAAATCTTCATTCCAGCAGATATGACCCTGTAGGTAAGACAGGCAAACACACAGACATGTTGACACACGTGACTTTGCATGAGGAACCAGGCTCCAGTACGAAAATAGTTTTTGAGAATATTATAGTCACAGGAGCACCCTGTTACATTAGCGCTTTCCTCATATTTACGTAACTATAGTCACAGGAGCACTCAGTTACATTAGCGCTTTCCTCATATTTACGTCACGGTTTTAAACATTTTTCTAAGATATACTCTACGAACATGCTGCTTTTTCTGGAATATGCATAAGTAGTATTGTGGTTTAAATATCTTAGTTTTAAAATATTTCGTACTGTAGCCTTGTTTCCTCATGCACAGACTGATGTGGTATTGTAGCCCGTGAAAATCATGTTTCGTATATACAAATATATATAATATGCGTGTATGTGGTATTGTAGCCCGTGAAAATCATGTTTCGTATATACAAATATATATAATATGCGTGTATGTGGTATTGTAGCCCGTGAAAATCATGTTTCGTATATACAAATATATATAATATGCGTGTATGTGGTATTGTAGCCCGTGAAAATCATGTTTCGTATATACAAATATATATAATATGCGTGTATGTGGTATTGTAGCCCGTGAAAATCATGTTTCGTATATACAAATATATATAATATGCGTGTATGTGGTATTGTAGCCCGTGAAAATCATGTTTCGTATATACAAATATATATAATATGCGTGTATGTGGTATTGTAGCCCGTGAAAATCGTGTTTCGTATATATACAAATATATATAATATGCGTGTATATGGTATTGTAGCCCGTGAAAATCACGTTTCGTATATACAAATATATATAATATGCGTGTATGGATTAATAAATATGTGTTTATGTGTTTGTGAAAAGTGTGTGTGTTTGTGTCTGTGTACATGTGCGTGTGTGCGTGCGCGCGTGTGTATGTGTGCCTACGTGTGTGCGAGCGTGCGTGCGTGTGTGTGTGTTCATTCATATCTCTGACATCTTTTATTCACATGATTTATACATTCTTTTATTCTGTCTATATAAGTAATTTTTATTAAATATGCTTTGGAAGATGGTCGTTGCGCTCTGATGGGAGAGGGTTTGATGGGGGGGGGGGGGGGGGGGGGGGGGGGGGAGGGGGGGGGGGCGATGGAAAAGGTCAATGTGGGATGTGAATTGCGTGCACGTCGAAAGCAAAGAGAATAAAAATGGAGATAATGGTGGTATGACTTGGAAAGACTGTTTTTTATGTGTATGATAATGTGATAATGTGATCATGTCCCCACGGGAAATCATGTAGCGAGAAATATATTCATTTTTTTCTTCAATGAAAGACGTAATAAAAGGTTATCTAATCTTGCTATATCTTACCTTATTAAATTTGTCTTACGCAATACGATCTCATAAAGATGAATGGATTCTGAGATCATCGTCTGCATACTGAGAGCATTTCTGTTTCACAGATTTCAGTATCGCACTGTGTTTAGTGTGTCACAAGATGTCGATACTTTGCCGTGCATACGTTATAGACCATTCTGTCGACATGTCACACAACGCGTTTAGTGCCTCGTGGTTGTCATGCAATTAACGTCATAACCCTAAACACCTGAAAAGTCTCAAACCATCTCCACCTCCTCCTCGTCGTCGTAGTCGCCATTGTCTTAGCAGTCGTCATCGTCGTCGTCGTTTTCGTCGTCGTGATGATGATCGTCATTGTTATCGTCGTCGCGGTCGTCGTCGTCGTCGTTATCGCGACTGAGGTCGTCTTTACGGTCACCGCTGTTCTCACCACCACCACCATTTTCATCACCTTCACTATCGCAGACGCCACCTCTACCACTCTTCCGTTTAAAACGTATGCCGTGACACCCATCTCCGTTGATATCCATTCAGACTCTAATGACTACAGTCTCTCGTGCGGCCGAGCCCGTGCTTCACCTGCTGTAAAGATCGTCATCTTCACCGCCCCAGCCGAAGAAGACGTTGGAGAAGCCGTTGATTTTCTCGTAGTGTTCTCGAGATAGTGCCGATACTCCACCAAAGTAG
>JAWQFJ010026847.1:57500-67500 GCA_034096865.1 Theodoxus fluviatilis | reverse complement strand
CGATGGTGGGGATGGTAGGTAGTGGCGGTGGCCAATGTAACCCCCACAATTCCTCATGGAAGAAAGACAGCTCTCACAAAAAAGGGCGTTAAATGTTTGTGTCACTGAAATAGAGAAAAGAGTGACCGAAAACCCGAAACTTGTACAATTTCTCAATCACTACTGGGTAATTGGAGTGTGTGTGTGTGTGTGTGTGTGTGCGCGCGCGCTCGTGCGTGTGCGTGCGTGTGTGTGCATGTGTGTGTGTGCGTGCGTGTGTGCGCATGTGTGTGTGTGTGTGTGTGTGTGTGTGTGTGTACGTGGGGGGGGGGGGGGGGTTGCCCTAAAAGAAATGAAAAAAAATCAAAAGTACAACAGCAATGAAAATATGTTCAGAAATACTTTCTTTAACAGAAAAATGAAATTGAAGCTGATTTGTTAGGTCGCTTTTGGCACTGAACGAGAGTAGAAAGTCACATGACTTGGATTTGGTGATGAAGAACATTACTAGTGTGACGTACTACATTCAAAGTGGGACGTAGTACGCAAGACATTTCGGTGCTGATTAATGGGAAACTGTTTAATATGCCACTTGTTTTTGTTGTTGCCGCTGTAGTCCGTATTTTCAAGTATGCTGTTGCATTTGTGAAAATATCCTCGAATATTGTATCCAAAACACCCCTAACTCGGCAAATTTCCTTTAAAGAACTTTGTAGCATGCTTTACGGTAATATTGTGTAATTTCGTGGCAGCAACCCAGAGGTGCATGATTTCTGGAACAGGTGGTGTGAAATTCTCAACATGGGCATTACACATCCCTTCACCCTTTGGGAGTTGTGACTCAAAGTTCGTCCTTGAGGATTTGAACAACTTAAGTGTGCCGCTTATTTTTCTTTAATAAACGACCCAAAACTTCACCTTGCAGTTGTACTGCAAAATTTTCATGCTTTTTCCTGTTTTCTGAGCATGAGCAGTGAGAACGCTTTACTCCTTTCACGCCATATGTTTTCTGCTTATATCACATTTACTGCTGCTCCACCCACCTCCCACCCCTTACCCCCCGCTCTCTACCCTTCCTGTAAATACATGGGGGGGGGGGGGGGGGGTTCTTGCGCCTATTGAAGAATTTTAAAAGTTAAAAATGAGAAAGTTAGCGACTTTTTATTCACTCTGCATCCCATCAGGTACGTCTTCCTTGTAAGTTATCTCCGTTTCAACAAACGACCGAAAATTTCACCTCTCATCGTAAAGGGTTTTCTCTAATACCTCGGTCGGTAAGCATTCATGTTGTATTAGACTAATGCCTCCGGTGGCAAAAAAACTGGTCACACATTCACATCGTGTCTACTTGAAAGCTGCGTCACGACTGTCACACATTCACATCGTGTCTACTTGAAAGCTGGTCACGACTGTCACACATTCACATCGTGTCAACTTGAAAGCTGCGTCACGACTGTCACACATTCACATCGTGTCTACTTGAAAGCTGCGTCACGACTGTCACACATTCACATCGTGTCTACTTGAAAGCTGCGTCACGACTGTCACACATTCACATCGTGTCTACTTGAAAGCTGGTCACGACTGTCACACATTCACATCGTGTCTACTTGAAAGCTGGGTCACGACTGTCACACATTCACATCGTGTCTACTTGAAAGCTGGGTCACGACTGTCACACATTCACATCGTGTCTACTTGAAAGCTGGGTCACGACTGTCACACATTCACATCGTGTCTACTTGAAAGCTGGGTCACGACTGTCACACATTCACATCGTGTCTACTTGAAAGCTGGGTCACGACTGTCACACATTCACATCGTGTCTACTTGAAAGCTGGGTCACGACTGTCACACATTCACATCGTGTCTACTTGAAAGCTGGGTCACGACTGTCACACATTCACATCGTGTCTACTTGAAAGCTGCGTCACGACTGTCACACATTCACATCGTGTCTACTTGAAAGCTGCGTCACGACTGTCACACATTCACATCGTGTCTACTTGAAAGCTGCGTCACGACTGTCACACATTCACATCGTGTCTACTTGAAAGCTGCGTCACGACTGTCACACATTCACATCGTGTCTACTTGAAAGCTGGGTCACGACTGTCACACATTCACATCGTGTCTACTTGAAAGCTGGTCACGACTGTCACACATTCACATCGTGTCTACTTGAAAGCTGGTCACGACTGTCACACATTCACATCGTGTCTACTTGAAAGCTGGTCACGACTGTCACACATTCACATCGTGTCTACTTGAAAGCTGGTCACGACTGTCACACATTCACATCGTGTCTACTTGAAAGCTGGGTCACGACTGTCACACATTCACATCGTGTCTACTTGAAAGCTGCGTCACGACTGTCACACATTCACATCGTGTCTACTTGAAAGCTGGGTCACGACTGTCACACATTCACATCGTGTCTACTTGAAAGCTGCGTCACGACTGTCACACATTCACATCGTGTCTACTTGAAAGCTGGTCACGACTGTCACACATTCACATCGTGTCTACTTGAAAGCTGCGTCACGACTGTCACACATTCACATCGTGTCTACTTGATAGCTGCGTCACGACTGTCACACATTCACATCGTGTCTACTTTAAAGCTGCGTCACGACTGTCACACATTCACATCGTGTCTACTTGATAGCTGCGTCACGACTGTCACACATTCACATCGTGTCTACTTTAAAGCTGGGTCACGACTGTCACACATTCACATCGTGTCTACTTGAAATCTGGGTCACGACTGTCACACATTCACATCGTGTCGACTTGAAAGCTCGGTCACGACTGTCACACATTCACATCGTGTCTACTTGAAATCTGGGTCACGACTGTCACACATTCACATCGTGTCTACTTGAAAGCTGGTCACGACTGTCACACATTCACATCGTGTCTACTTGAAAGCTGGGTCACGACTGTCACACATTCACATCGTGTCTACTTGAAAGCTGGGTCACGACTGTCACACATTCACATCGTGTCTACTTGAAAGCTGGGTCACGACTGTCACACATTCACATCGTGTCTACTTGAAAGCTGGGTCACGACTGTCACACATTCACATCGTGTCTACTTGAAAGCTGGGTCACGACTGTCACACATTCACATCGTGTCTACTTGAAAGCTGGGTCACGACTGCGCGCAGGGGGCTAACTGCCTGTCTCGACGTTCACCTTTTGTCGCGTGCCGGTAAAAGATCTGTGTCAGAGGGCTCAATGACCAGGGGGTGAATTTTGCCGTAGCTGTATAAACACTTAGGGTACCATGTTTAAAAAAAAAGAAAGAAATTCCTTATCTTTCATCCTCAGCATTGAAGGTCATCATCATCATCATCATCATCATCATCATCATCATCATCATCATCATCATCATCATCATCATCATCATCATCATCATCATCATCATCATCATCATCATCATCATCACAATCGTCATCATCATCATCATCACAATCATCATCGTCGCCGCCGCCGCCGTCTTTATCATCATCGTCGTCGCCGTTGTCTCAATCATCATCGTCGTCGTCGTCGCCGTCGCCGTGTTTATCGTCATTGTCGTCATCATCGTCGTGGTCGTCATCACAGTCGCAGCCGTCACCGTCATCTGAGCAACGACAGACGTCGATAACTTTGATTTCAATTTTGGTCTTTTTCTGAGTTTGGGGGCGCCTTTACTGACGCTAGTTAATTTTTTTAACCCACATGTGTATTTCACCACCTTTCTTCTACTCGGCTGAGCGACGCACGCAGGTATATTTGACACTCCGGACCTACCGGCTCAGAAAGGATGATCCGGTACTGCAGCTGCTGTCGCTGCAAAATGGGATGCAGCGAGTGCAGCAGCACACGGAGGTGGAGGTCGCGGTCCCGGTAGGGCACCACCACAGCCACCCGGTCACGTGACCGGCAGTCAGGTGGTTTGTACTGGCCGCCATGTTGGACGTGCGGAAACAGCTGGAGAAGCTCCTCCCAGGAGCGGGCCACGAGGTCCGGGACCAGGGATCCCACTGCAAGACGTTCCCAGAAGCCAGGCTGTTAACCAGACGTGCAGGGGTTGTATGCATGAGAAGGAAGGAAAATTCCTCATGAGCAAGGCGTAGTTTGTAAAGTAAATAATTTCGAAGTTTCGCAGCCGTTACTCGCTATGCATGTGCGTTGAGTTGCGTTGTGGTTGTGACTAGAGGTGTATAATAACTAACCAAAAAGGTAACGCGGGAATCCCGGGAAAACCTCTTTTGTGCGCATGCGCTAGCGCCAGCGCCTTTGGCTATCGTCTGCTGTAGCTGTCGTCTGCTCTGTACGCACATGCCATGTGTAGCTAGCTGTCTTCTGCTGTAGCTGTCGTCTGCTGTAGCTGTCGTCTGCTCTGTACGCACATGCCATGTGTAGCTGTCGTCTGCTGTAGCTGTCGTCTGCTGTAGCTGTCGTCTGCTGTAGCTGTCGTCTGCTCTGTACGCACATGCCATGTGTAGCTGTCGTCTGCTGTAGCTGTCGTCTGCTCTGTACGCACATGCCATGTCTAACTCGAAGCGCGCACCAGCCTTTACAGACTATGAGGTGCAAATGCTGTTGGAAGAAATCACATTGGAAAGAAATGTTCTTCTTTCCAAGTTAAACTCCACCGTTACGGTGCGAGGGAAAACACAAATATGGGGAGAAATTGCAGAGCACGTCAGCATGCTGGGCATTGCTCCACGCACACAGGAAAATTAAGTGGAGGGATCTAAAAAAAGATGTTTTGGCTCAAAGGACATCCTGCAGGAGGACTGGAGGAGGGCCACCTAAAAAACCAACAACCGTATTAGGACATGGTGTTGGACATTCTTGGAGAATGTTCCTGTGTCACACATGGAATTCAAGGCGTGTATTGCTTGATAATATTGTTTCTTCAAATCGCCATCCTTCCAATTGTTGTGTGAGGAATAATTTTCAACACTGAAATATTGAAACTAGGTTTTCAATTAAAAACCAAAATCATCCTGAGAATGAATGAGAGTGCTTTTATTGCCGTTACCTTTGTCTTTATTTTAAATGATGTTAATCACCACCTGTCTTCCATAGAATTCAATTGACGTTGGTCATGTATGTCTTTTAAAAGTGGTTGCCCTTGACATGTTTGGATGTACCAAGCTGCATACTTCAAAACAAATGTTGGATCTATAGATATGTATCTCAATTGATACATATGATACTTAATTTATTGTTTAAGGCATTGAATTTTGTCTTGTCAGTGCAAGGAACTGATTCTTTTATTGCACGACCACGTAAGTTTGTATTCCTGTTTTAAAGTTTTATTCCTCTTTAGAGTGATGATAAAAATATGTGTACATGTGCGTATGCACATGTAGTGAATATGTAAACACAGAAACATAAACCCACTGACAGACACATGCATACATATCCCATGCTAGAAGTAGCTAAAACTCATTTGCCACAAGAATCAGATGAGAAACTTGGCTCGCGTTTTCCGGCGTTCAGCTCCAGGGACCTTAGGTACCTTGACCCGGATCACGTCATAAATATTGTAAGTTTGAAGTTATATGAAATGTATAAAGTTGTCTTGAATAATCCCTTTGCACTAATAACTTTTTAATGTCACAGACTTCTGTCATTTCTCATCTCAAATTAAAGCATACGCCGTGACGGAGATTGACTTCTTCCTAACTAGACAGCACTCCGAGAGCACTAACTTCCGCCAAACAAGCTGAACATCACAAGTGGTGATTGTAGCAGATGACATTCAAACCTGCTGGCTCGCCCTCTCAATCTCGATCTCGAGTGAGGCTAGGGGGAGTGTAAAGATGCGGCAATGGTGCTGCGCTAGGCTGAAAGCCTGGAGGACAGAATGTATGTATACGGTTTTATTTCCAAAACGAGATAACAGATATCCTCTCAAATTTAACGGATTGTTTCTTGGGTGAAACCCTCACCTTGCACAAAATTTCATTTGAATCCGAAAAGCGAACAAAAAAATGACCAAAATAATGAACAAACCAAATTAAAAACATTTGAGGTCATCAGTGCAAATGCTTCCGATGCAGCTGGCAAGGAATGACGTCAGCAAACACGAGAAGAACGAGAGCGTTCAATAAGGAAAGAAAGATCGTGGGTAAGAACACATAGCTGCCAAAAGTATTCTCGTGTGTTGTAAAACACATCATCATCGCTTTGTCTATTCCACATAATTTTTTCCTTTGTAACTAACTTCTAATGCAGCCTAAACGAGAGACGCTGGATACACACACACACACACACACACACACACACACACACACACACACACACACACATACACAGACACACACACACACACACACATACACACACGCACATCAATCAGCTGGAACGCCTGGCTGCTGAGATTTCGGGGCCTGCTCCAGTACTTCCCCAATGGAGCAAATATATTCACAGGTGACCTTAATCTGAAATGGAAGGCAGACAGCACAGGGAAGACGAGAAAGAAGTGAAGGGAATGGGTCGAAAGGAGGGAGGAAAGCGTAAAAGAGAATCATTACCTAAGTTTGGAGGGTTGGGTGCACAAAATGGAGGGCTGGAATGATCTTCTGGTGTTGACGTCATCCTCGAGACTCCAGGCACTACGGGAAACGTCATTGGCATTCCACTGGGGCCGATGGCAGCAGTGCTTGTAGACGTGTTTCCCCTTGAGAGAGCAATACCACAATAAGACACACACACACACACACACACACACACACACACACACACACACACACACACACACACACACACACACACACACACACACACACACACGGTTGGTGTAGGTGGTAACGACTCAAGGCACCAACCGGACAGTAAACAAAACAAAATATGGGAAATTCCCTCCTCAGTCACTAATCACATTTAAGAACGAACACGCAACAAATAGAATTCGACATCAAACTATTGACTCATTATACACCTTTAAATATTTAACGTTCTCACATTTATCTCATTAAATACAAAAGAAAATACTATTATTTCAAATATAAACTTTAAAAAAAAAACGCACAGCGGGCTTACAGGGTTCAGAGCTCTTAGTAATCTTTCTTCTCCAATCTTCACGAAAAGAAAAAGTTACCCTTTATATAGGATGCAGGGCACTAAACATCCATTCACGCACAAAGAAGAAGTTACCCTTTATATAGGATGCAGGGCACTAAACATCCATTCACGCACAAAGAAAAAGTTACCCTTTATATAGGATGCAGGGCACTAAACATCCATTCACGCACAAAGAAGAAGTTACCCTTTACATAGGATGCAGGGCACTAAATATCCATTCACGCACAAAGAAAAAGTTACCGTTTATATAGGATGCAGGGCACTAAACATCCATTCACGCACAAAGAAAACGTTACCCTTTATATAGGATGCAGGGCACTAAACATCCATTCACGCACAAAGAAGAAGTTACCCTTTATATAGGATGCAGGGCACTAAACATCCATTCACGCACAAAGAAGAAGCTACCCTTTATATAGGATGCAGGGCACTAAAATTCCATTCACGCACAAAGAAGAAGTTACCCTTTATATAGGATGCAGGGCACTAAACATCCATTCACGCACAAAGAAGTTACCCTTTATATAGGATGCAGGGCACTACAATTCCATTCACGCACAAAGAAGTTACCCTTTATATAGGATGCAGGCACTAAACATCCATTCACGCACAAAGAAGAAGTTACCCTTTATATAGGATGCAGGGCAGTAAAATTCCATTCACGCACAAAGAAAACGTTACCGTTTATATAGGATGCAGGGCACTAAACATCCATTCACGCACAAAGAAAACGTTACCCTTTATATAGGATGCAGGGCACTAAACATCCATTCACGCACAAAGAAAACGTTACCCTTTATATAGGATGCAGGGCACTAAACATACATTCACGCACAAAGAAAAAGTTACCCTTTATATAGGATGCAGGGCACTAAACATCCATTCACGCACAAAGAAAACGTTACCCTTTATATAGGATGCAGGGCACTAAACATCCATTCACGCACAAAGAAAACGTTACCCTTTATATAGGATGCAGGGCACTAAACATCCATTCACGCACAAAGAAAACGTTACCCTTTATATAGGATGCAGGGCACTAAACATCCATTCACGCACAAAGAAGAAGTTACCCTTTATATAGGATGCAGGGCACTAAACATCCATTCACGCACAAAGAAGAAGTTACCCTTTATATAGGATGCAGGGCACTAAACATCCATTCACGCACAAAGAAAGTTACCTTTATAGGATGCAGGGCACTAAACATCCATTCACGCACAAAGAAAAGTTACCCTTTATATAGGATGCAGGGCACTAAACATCCATTCACGCACAAAGAAGAAGTTACCCTTTACATAGGATGCAGGGCACTAAATATCCATTCACGCACAAAGAAAAAGTTACCGTTTATATAGGATGCAGGGCACTAAACATCCATTCACGCACAAAGAAAACGTTACCCTTTATATAGGATGCAGGGCACTAAACATCCATTCACGCACAAAGAAGAAGTTACCCTTTATATAGGATGCAGGGCACTAAACATCCATTCACGCACAAAGAAGAAGCTACCCTTTATATAGGATGCAGGGCACTAAAATTCCATTCACGCACAAAGAAGAAGTTACCCTTTATATAGGATGCAGGGCACTAAACATCCATTCACGCACAAAGAAGTTACCCTTTATATAGGATGCAGCGCACTACAATTCCATTCACGCACAAAGAAGTTACCCTTTATATAGGATGCAGGGCACTAAACATACATTCACTCACAAAGAAAGTTACCCTTTATATAGGATGCAGCGCACTAAAATTCCATTCACGCACAAAGAAGAAGTTACCCTTTATATAGGATGCAGGGCAGTAAAATTCCATTCACGCACAAAGAAAACGTTACCGTTTATATAGGATGCAGGGCACTAAACATCCATTCACGCACAAAGAAAACGTTACCCTTTATATAGGATGCAGGGCACTAAACATCCATTCACGCACAAAGAAAACGTTACCCTTTATATAGGATGCAGGGCACTAAACATACATTCACGCACAAAGAAAAAGTTACCCTTTATATAGGATGCAGGGCACTAAACATCCATTCACGCACAAAGAAAACGTTACCCTTTATATAGGATGCAGGGCACTAAACATACATTCACGCACAAAGAAAAAGTTACCCTTTATATAGGATGCAGGGCACTAAACATCCATTCACGCACAAAGAAAACGTTACCCTTTATATAGGATGCAGGGCACTAAACATCCATTCACGCACAAAGAAGAAGTTACCCTTTATATAGGATGCAGGGCACTAAACATCCATTCACGCACAAAGAAGAAGTTACCCTTTATATAGGATGCAGGGCACTAAACATCCATTCACGCACAAAGAAAACGTTACCCTTTATATAGGATGCAGGGCACTAAACATCCATTCACGCACAAAGAAGAAGTTACCCTTTATATAGGATGCAGGGCACTAAACATCCATTCACGCACAAAGAAGAAGTTACCCTTTATATAGGATGCAGGGCACTAAACATCCATTCACGCACAAAGAAGAAGTTACCCTTTATATAGGATGCAGGGCACTAAACATCCATTCACGCACAAAGAAAACGTTACCCTTTATATAGGATGCAGGGCACTAAACATCCATTCACGCACAAAGAAGAAGTTACCCTTTATATAGGATGCAGGGCACTAAACATCCATTCACGCACAAAGAAAAAGTTACCCTTTATATAGGATGCAGGGCACTAAACATCCATTCACGCACAAAGAAAAAGTTACCCTTTATATAGGATGCAGGGCACTAAAATTCCATTCACGCACAAAGAAAACGTTACCCTTTATATAGGATGCAGGGCACTAAACATACATTCACGCACAAAGAAAAAGTTACCCTTTATATAGGATGCAGGGCACTAAACATCCATTCACGCACAAAGAAAACGTTACCCTTTATATAGGATGCAGGGCAC
>JAWQFJ010026847.1:5000-50000 GCA_034096865.1 Theodoxus fluviatilis | reverse complement strand
GCTTCAAAGAGGAAGAGACACCGTTTGCTCACTCAGTCAGCAGGAACAGTACGGAGATGATGCCACATACACACCTTAGAGTCCAATCAAGTGCATATAACGTAAGATAAAAGTGCCTTGATGTCAAGAACGATACCGTCTGTGTTCTTTCCAAATCCAAAGAAACTGTGTGGAATGGATGTGCGGAGTCAAAAGTAGGCGGAAAACTAGAGCCGTCTCGTTGACGAATGTGTATGTGTGTGTGTGTGTGTGTGTGTGTGTGTGTGTGTGTGTGTGTGTGTGTGTGTGTGTATGTGTGTGTGTGTGTGTGTGTGAGTCACGGCCCGGGTGATTGACTACTGATGGAATTGTAGTCCCGTGCATATGTTAATTTTTAAAAAGGGGAAATTGCCCGATTGTCCACAGACTTAAGACACCCTATTCAAACAGTGCCAAACAAGATATGAATAAATAAAAATGAAAATTTTAATAACATGAAACAAAGAGCCAGTCAATGCAGGAATATTTCTCTGCCAAAGCACAAATCAATATTCAACCATCAATGCACAAATCACCAACACTCCACCTCCAAAGCACAAATCAACAATCCTCCTCCAAAGCACCAAACAATCCTCCTTCAAAGCACAAAACAATCCTCCTTCAAAGCATAACACACTCCACCTCCAATGTACAAATCAATATTCAACCATCAATGCACAAATCACCAATACTCTACCTCCACAGCACAAATCAATATTCAACCATCAACGCACAAATCACAACAAAACTCCAATTTAAGTCAAATGACTACCACACAAGAAAGACTTTGTTCCATCACAATGTCCCAGTTCAAAGCCTTGACCAGACAAAACAAAACCTTCCCCGCTTTACAACATAGTAAAGAGACCGGCAAGCCAACACCAGGTCTTGCCAGCCGGGCACAGCGGCCCCCTAAAGGGCTGGCTCTATTTTCCCGACCCCTCCGGACCGGTTCATATGCCCGGCAACGCGAGATCTCGCGTTGTGGCGACTCATTCTGAACACAGAGATACTATCTCTGACACAGGTTGGTCACGTGACTTCGAATCCACATTCCAATGATTCTACCAATCAAAATTCAACATGATCAGAAGACCATTGAGAGTAAAAAGAGGCGATTCTATTTCACTCCAATTATTTATCCCGATAGATAAACACAAATTTGGTGTTCTAATAAAACTAATCTATGAGATTTTCAGGAAATCATTTGAGAACTACTTTTAGCGCGAACGTGTCTATAAGGTTGCAAGCTGCCTTGAGCACGTGCGATTGTGTATATACAGTAGTCGCCGCTTATTAAAAACACATTGGGACCGAACAAAAGTGTTTTTAATAAGCGGCGTTTATATTAACCGGCACTTCCCGCTTCACCAAGCCGTTGCGTTTCTTCCACCTGTTAAACCACCCATTTGTAGCTTTGAATTCGGAGCGACCAAGCTGGGAAGCAATCTGTTCCGCCTTCTGACACAGGATTGGGCCGTTTACAGGTGTGTTGCGTGCTTGGATAGAGTCGAACCACCGCTTTAAGCCATCTTCTGTCTCTTTATCCTTCCCGCAGCGCCGACGCTTCCTTTGGCCTTGACTGGAGCCCTCTGCGATATCAGCCCTAAGTTCATCTTCTTTTTTCAGTGTCTGGCACAGAAATGATGCCGACACACCCAAAATGTCAGCACCCTCCCTCAAACTTTTAGAATTTAGCTCTCGGTAGCGATCAAGCAAGTCCACTTTGTCTTTGGGTTCATTTCTGTTCTTTTTCTTTTCTTTGGAGCTGAAGTTAAAGCCATTTTCTGATTCACTGCTTATCCAGCGAGACTAGACAGTGTTGAATTGACATCTGACGGTTTGCTGACAAGGTACGTACGTGTAATCACTGTTCACACAAACGCTGAAGCGTCTTTAGTAGTCATCTAACGGTTTGCTGACAAGAATTCACAACCAGAGATCGACTCTGACCCTCCGAACTCGCTCAATGAAGTATAAATATTGCTGTTGTATTCAAAGTCCTTATAATTAGTAGAGTTCACAATATTACACTCTTGTGATTCGAATTTTACCGCATACAAGTTTTACATTCATGGGAAATCGATGTTTAGAAAATGAACTGACGGGAAAATGGCTGCCAGTATGGAGTGTATCACAACAAGCGGAGGAATACACTCACGATGTGATATGGCATTCAGCGTGGCTGTTCAGAACGGTGGTATGCATGTTATGGAAGAATTTAGGCTATCACGTGACCAACCTGTTGCTGAGACTATATTCACTAGTCTCAGCCACGCTGAATGGTGGCGACTTAGTCGCCAATTTTAATGGCGGACGCTGTCGTCGCTTCAGTCAGGAAAAGGTGTATTTGGGGATACTACAAACCAATCCAAAGAAAAGGTAAGCCATGAACATCATTAATTTATCAAAGCTGTATGTTGAATGCGTCAATAAGTTGTGAAAGCTCCTACATTGTAAAATTGGAAATGCGGGTCAATGCTGCGAATGCACCTTCACGCGAAATCTGTCAGCGGCTTTCGTTGCGTGCATGTTCCTCACAGAAAACGCTGTATTGATACTAAAACCCCATCCAAAGAAAATGTAAGCCATGAACAGCATTAATTTATCAAAGCTGTATTTTGAATGCATCAATAGGTTGTGAAAGTTTTGCATTTTACAATTCGCAATGCAGGTCGATGCACATCTACACAGCGAGGAATATGTCAATCATCACGGCTCGCTCCACTGCTAATTATTTTGCGCGTTCCTCACAGAAAACGCTGTATTGATACTAAAACCCCATCCAAAGAAAATGTAAGCCATGAACAGCATTAATTTATCAAAGCTGTATGTTGAATGCATCAATAGGTTGTGAAAGTTCTGCATTTTACAATTCGCAATGCAGGTCGATGCACATCTACACAGCGAAGAATATGTCAATCATCACGGCTCGCTCCACTGCTAATTATTTTGCGCGTTCCTCACAGAAAACGCTGTATTGATACTAAAACCCCATCCAAAGAAAATGTAAGCCATGAACAGCATTAATTTATCAAAGCTGTATGTTGAATGCATCAATAGGTTGTGAAAGTTCTGCATTTTACAATTCGCAATGCAGGTCGATGCACATCTACACAGCGAAAATGTGTCGATCACCACGGCTCGCTCCACTGCTAATTATTTTGCGCGTTCCTCACAGAAAACGCTGTATTGATACTAAAACCCCATCCAAAGAAAATGTAAGCCATGAACAGCATTAATTTATCAAAGCTGTATGCTGAATGCGTCAATAGGTCGTGAAAGCTCCTAATCCAGATCCAGATATTTTACAAATCGAATGCAGATCACACGCATACAGCTACACGTGGTAGCGTCGTTGTCATAGTGCGGCGAAGGGACGTAACTCTAAATTCTGACCTCGCTTCACGTAGTGAAAATCGCTCGATTGCGCTGTCAGAAGAAATCTCGGTGTCTGGCTGTCAACCCGGTTTTTACACGCACGGTCAGCCGGATCGGGAGCAAAACCAGCTTGAAAAACGTAACGTGTGTAGGCGCCTTAAGACGCTGCTCAGAAACGAATCACACACAACCAGACCGGCAAGCCAAAAACCAGCAGGCCTTGCGAACCGGGCACAGCGGCCCCCGGAGACGCGGCTCAGAAACGAACTGCACGCACAGTAGCCGACGAAAAATGTTGTTTCCAAAATCCTTCCGTAGCAAAAGACCCGACCCTATAGGGTCCATTCACGCACACAAAAAATGTTGTGCACGTACTGCCGCATGACAACTTGCATTGCACGTGCGAAACGGTGCAGTCAGCAAGTGCTGACACTGCAAAAATACTCAAAGGTGCATCGTGCCGGTTTTAAAAGGACTGGAAACGGACTTAAAGTCACCACCACATATTTGAGTCGTGACAGTGTGCGTCTGCGGTAGGTTATGTAAGACCACCCCAAGCGAAATACATTTTATTTAGTAAAAAGCTCATGAAAAACCACAAAGAATAGGCCTATTTTAATTCAGTGTATCACCTTTTCCAATTCGTATCACGTGCATCTCTCTGAGAGAGCACAAAGGGAGGGCGATGTCTGGAGAGATGTTGAAATGGGAGGAATCGGCCTAATGCACATATGAAGCTTAAAGCTTCAACCAGCGACCGAGGCAGGAAGCAAAATGAGACAGCTTATCAAAACAACAGTCCTTTGTTCGGTTGGCCCCGTTTATTTCATTCATCAAATTCTGATGCCATCTCATACGATAGTCTCATCCGTGAGCGAGAGATTCAACAACTCCAATTAAGTGGTTTTTTAGGTTCAAGGCAAGTCCTTTGTTAGGGGTGGATGCCGTCCATTTTAAACTCAAACAGCAGTTCAAGAACCAAACAGGCACTACAGCACTGCTCTTGAGCGTATTTGGGCCAATGCGCATGCGTCCCAAACGACCGGAATCGTGGACAGAAGACGAAAAGATTACGTTTTCCACGCGACGGGGAGGCATTTCCGAAGTTTTTGCTGCTTTTCCGACTGAAAAGAGCTTTCCGTGAAACTATCGCATACTCTGTTTGGTGCATTGACAAAACCCCTCTAAATCATCAACAATCTGTGGTATAGCGGCTGCTCTGAAATACGCTTCTTTATGGTATTGGGGCAGATGGTGTTCCATGATAAAAATGTGTTTCTTTAGAATTCATTTAGCTTCTATCTGTTTGCATCGCTTTGGTCGGATAAAGTTGAATTTGGGTTTTGTTTGAAATGTTCGCAATTAGTTGGTTGCCTGTGGCGGTCATGTTGGTTGGTGTGAATAGTGTAGAGTGGAGTCTCTGACTTATGTGACACGCAAACCATACGGTTACCAAGCTTGCCGCCCCCTATCAGCTGATATCAGAAGTAAACGGCCCGACCCACACGACCGTATGCTGCGAAAGACACCAAGACATGAACAAAAATATAAAATTCTCCGGGCGCACCACTATTCAAGTTGACAAAGTTGAGAAATCCAGCCATAATGCAATTGGGCTTCCCCCCATTTCTTCCCTTCAAATACCACCTACAACAGTCTCGTTTCTTTAAGTACTTGTAATAAGTTATGATATTCGACAAAGTGTTTAAACAACCAAACAAAAAGCAAGCAAGCAAACAAACAAACGAATGCGAAGTGATAGAACCAAGATAAACCTGAAAAGGAATAACCAGTCCATGTCGGAACAACGCTGGTACCACAATGTAAGTTTGTTTGTGATGACTTCACCTTCTTGCTATGTTCTGCGTGAAGGTTTTTGCTTGTTGTCGTTGTCCATAAAAAAACCTAATCAGCTTTTCACACACATCTCCTTATTGAAACCGCATCTGCTTGCAACTGCCATGCGCAATGTCTTGCACAATTGGAACAATCCACCACATGATGAGACGGATGTTACTTTTGGCAAATTGTGAGGTGCATGTGGTCGTATAGTGGAGACATTTGCATTTCCAATGGTGTAAAAAGCTTGAAAATAGGAGATAAAGTGACAACATTACGAGCTACTAAAGATACGAGCTCTACAGCCAAACGGTTTGAGGCAATGTGTTCTTGGCAACGCAGTGTCGTCATCACTGTGGCAGTTGTGAATGTGGTATATTGGCTCTACTGACCAGCTGGAGTGTCGTCATCACTGTGGCAGTTGTGAATGTGGTATATTGTGAATGTGGCAGTTGTGAATGTGGCATATTGTGAATGTGGTATATTGTGAATGTGGTATGTTGTGAATGTGGTATGTTGTGAATGTGGTATGTTGTGAATGTGGTATGTTGTGAATGTGGTATGTTGTGAATGTGGTATGTTGTGAATGTGGTATATTGTGAATGTGGTATATTGTGAGTGTGGTATGTTGGCTCTACTGACCAGCTGGACGGCTGCCAATGGAAAGCTCAGTAACACACAATGTTGTGCTATAAATAAATGGATGTATATTTCAATATCAAATACAATCTCAATACTGACACGCCTTAACCCTCTCATGTACGAAACGAGAATCTCGAAGTGAGGCTAGATGATATCTCTCATTTTGTGGCGGAGGGTCACAAGTGACCTAGTCGCACTGAACAAGTCCCAGCATTCCACTGATGGCATTGGCCTCTGCCTGGCCGTACCACTCCGCTCCGATCCAGTCTAAATCCACAGGGTGCCGTGCAGATCCCGTTGAGGTTTTCCTTCGCTTGATTAATTAAGGACGCGACGCTCCTCTGGGAGTACGGATCCACCCGGCCTGTACTTCAGAAGGTGCTCTTGCTTGGTTAAGACATATTCTTTCCTCACGAAACCAGGTATAGCCTCTGACAGACGAGCGCTCTAATCTGTCCCTGCGGATCAAAGTCACGGCTTTGAGTTCTTTGAACTTTGAATGATATAGGGGTTTCTCATGTGTTTTCCTACACTGTGGTCCTCTCTCTCTCTCTCTCTCTCTCTCTCTCTCTCTCTCTCTCTCTCTCTCTCTCTCTCTCTCTCTGTTTTATGTATGGATTACGTCCAGCAACTACTAATCAAACCTAACAAGAATCAGTAATACTCAAAGTCTACGTAATCACGCATGAATACCAGGCTAAATTGTTTAAAGTGTTAAAAGGGACAAGTTCGATTTTTTAAAAGCCAATTTGTTTAGATTTTACTTTACGATATTCCGGATAAATCGGCATAATTCTAGCACATACAAGTATTGTTTTAAATGTGGTGTAAAGCTACAGCGAACAACACATTACATGACCCCATGACGATATTGTTGTGCCTGTGCGCAGGGTCTGTTCCAGTCGCTGCAGCCTGGTCGGTTGTGCCCGTCACACTGTGTTCACCTTTGACCAACAAAACCCAACAAATCTAGTGAACTGCGTGTTTTGTCTAAAGCCTCCTTGACGGAGGTGAAAAGAATGCATCAAGAAATGCAGAAAAATTCATCGCACTTCACTGATTCCCTAAAGAAACCTAATGAAAGATGTTTTAGGATTGCCTTCCTTAATAAACCAGTCTGACACACCCTGAGAGAAAATAATTTATTATGTTGCATGTGAAGGCATTCAAATTATCACCAGTGGTCTACGTGTTACTAAGTGCACTTTACTCGTTCTTGGTCACCCCCACCCCCCACCCCCACCCCCAACCCCCACCACCGAATAACTCCGATATAAGCTGATGTCAATACGTCTTTAGTCCCCGAGTACTGGGATGTTTGCTTCCATTAAATATTACCAAACACCGCGAAAACCAACATTACGATCAAATCTTGAAGGCGTGCGCATCGCCCAAGTGTCTTGGTTCGTGGTCGTTCACTCTACACCGCTTGTCTTTTTGCTCGCTCATGCCGACAGTCCGGTCACATTTCTTGATGACGCAGTGTTAGACTGAGATGTGAAACTGCTAATAGGGCGACGTTCAAAAGCGTTTTCTGAACGCTTTGTGTGCGGACAAGATCCTCCCACACAGCATTTTACGAAAAATACCCACAGGATTAATTTCCCTCACAATCCAATTCTCCTGTAGGATAATTTCCTTGTTTTAGAACATGGTCTCCTACCTTTTTCGCGGCCGGTTCCAATAAGGGATGCAATGCCTCTTAATTTGCATTGGGTGAACAATGTGCTGTGACTGTTCTTAGCATGAGAAAATGATTAATCGCTTGAAATAAATGCGATAGCAAATACAAAAACAAACAAACAAAACACAAAAATATTGCTTTTTCTTAGAGATATCTCTCTCTCATTCTCTCTCTCTCTCTCTCTTCTCTCTCTCAGACATACACACACACACACATACTCACACGCGCGCGCGCACACACACACACACACACACACACACACACACACACATATTCTTTGTGTTTTTATCTTGCAACGACAACAAAAACAGCAACAACTACAGTCCTTGATTAAAGCATTGCCCGAAAAGAATTCCCGAAAAGCATTGCCCGAAGGCAGGAAGCTTTTTCTACAAACTTGACACCAGGAATTGTTGACACCATTTCGGTAAATCGTGCCGATGGCATCACTTTGTGGACAAACTCAACAGACTGACAGAGGGTGTGGGGTGAAATCGCATTCCTTATCATTCGCTTTCCAGTCCGATGGAAAATGAGGACAATGGCTGCCTGACACACCAATTCTTGCGACTCTCTTCAGTCTTGAAGAAACAGCAGCCAAGATAACCAGAGGCAGAACTCAACAGCGACTCGCGTACCAGACAGCAGCAGGATGTGCCCCTACAAGGCTGCACGCTCCCCACCATCACTTCTCAGATCTCGGGGAGACGTGGACAAATAGTATTTGTCCTGGAACAGTCACTCAAAAGCGAGAACTTAACGTTTCCCCGATTGGCTGTGGCCGGAATGTTGGTTTGCTCGATTCAGATAGAGCTCCTATGTAGGCTACATGCGTTGTAATGTTCGTCCGGCACCATACAGTCAGACATCGTAAAGGGTCTAACCAGTAGCGTGTGTCGTGCCTGAGGCTTCATGTCCATCATCGACAGAACTTTATAGCAGTGTATCATTGCTTTGTTCAGTTGTGCATTTTCTTTTCTAGTCCTTTATACATTTAATCTCTTTTCTACATATTTCTATTGCTTTTACAATGGGATATTTTGAGAATGTACGTGTGATCCCTTCATGCTATCTTATTCTTGTCTCCCTTTGTTTTGTGACATGATCAAATCAACTGTCGTTTTGTACAGTAAAATTATGTCATATTTCTTGGAAAGACTTCCGACCCCGACACAGTCACAGCAGATGCATATACGAAAAACTGTTAGACAATAATTTTACAAACTCTACTGTTCTACTGTACACGAGGATGTAAACATGTTAATTCTACACGGAATATATTTACATCAAGAAATATTATATTGATCGGAATTACCTTCTTCATACCTTAATCATTCAACCGTTTAAGATTGAATGGACGTGTTTAGGAAATGCACGATATTAACACTTACACTTCCTTAATTATTTCCAAGTTTTGTGCAAGTATCAGTACCATAAGGAGAAAACGATTGAAATAATTATCCAAGACAGTAAAGTATAAACAACTATACATTGTATTGTAAGACGATGCACAGAGAACATACTGAACACAAAATAAACTTTTTGGGGACAAGCTGATTTGCATACAAGTGCAACAACTAAAAAAATTCCGATTTTAAAAAAATAATGATACAAAGAGTTACAATTAGCAATAATTCAAAAATGACAAATCACAAATTCAAAGTTCACAGCAGTGACTTCTGACTTTTTATACACATTTTGAGTGCCTCTTTGAGCAGATAAACCCATCTGAGACAGGCAGAAAATGTGTATGTGAATCAAAAAGGTTATTTGTTTAGTTGGTTAGTTCGTTCGATCATTAGTTTTTCGTCGAATTAACTCAAAAAGTTCCCAATGAATTCAGACGAATTTGGTGCAAGATCGGAGTTACACCCAAGAAACAGTCCGTGAAATTTTGGAAGTTATTTGTAATAGGTCTATCATTTGCAAATACAACCATAAAGATTCATTTTATCGCCTACGCCGTAGTCCCTCACAGCGCTGTAGCACATGAAATATCCATAGTCTCACCCTAGCCTCACGCGAACTCTGGCACACAAAGTACCCAGCGATCTTCCCTCATCCCTAATCTCACCATGTCCCGGTATTTTGAGCGCAAATTAACTAAAGTCGATGACATTCATCACGTAACTGTCACGAAAATGTCACAAGGAGAAGGGTTCGTCGCGTAAAAAACAACAACAACCCGCAAGAGTTCGACCGAAAACTTCGTGAAAACCAATATAATCGCACTCGCCATTTGTAACAGTGCATCAGCAATCACACGACAGCAATTATGTGATCCAAGCAGCAGCTCCTAAGATTAGGTCTGCACTGAACACACAGACCCTCAGGCCGCAAACTGCAACAATCTCTGCAGGCGCGTAAAAAAGCACATTTCTTTCCAGGTAACGTAGGTATTCGGACCTTCACAAAAGCAGGCGACAGCCTGTTGTAATACTTTAGTAACCGTAGTATCTCACAAATGACCATCTCACCACAACCACTACATGACGATTGGTGCGATGATGATGGAAATACATGTATGCTGTTATGTGGAGAACTAAATACTAACAACATTCTCTGTACCCTAAACAAAAGAATATGCACAGACAAAATATCACCTTTATAGAGAGACATAGACCTGACTGGTTTATTACATAAATTCTGCTAATCTCAAATTGTGAAAATTCGCGCGACCTACATATGGAGTCAAATTCGCTTTGTTGCTATCAATGAATACAGTGTACGAGCAATGGGAAAAAGACTAAAGTGCTCAATTCAATCACCTACACTGAGGACAAAATGGGAAAACTTACCTTCACAAACTTGACAGAAGCTTCGTCGTGGCTGTTTGTCTCTTCTACAGAAACCACACCCAGAAACCGGAAATGATGAGCAAACAATTCACGCTATGCAATGTTCGGCAGCGTTCTGTCACTACAGGTGACAAAGACAGCAAAACCCTATCATCTGTGCATGTTGTTTAGTTTTCGGTTAAGACACGCACAAAATTTACTCCAGCAACATGATTTAGATTGAAAACTGCTTTTCTTGTTGTCAGAGTTCGCTGGTGATGCAATGAGATGTCGTCTGGAAGTCAGTCCTTCCCGAGCAAAAGCTAGCTTGTCTTGTCCCGACGGCGCGTGGAACGTTGAGTGATCTGTCGCTTGGGACTTATGGTGAGCGAGTTGACAGACCACGTGACTTTCTTCCCAAGCCAATGAGCGACGCTGTCATGGGACAACCAATGGAGCCGAGTCCTGGATAGCCTGCGTTGTGTGTCAACAATTCTGTCTACAATACTGTACTCAGTCACCAATCCTCTGTTTCTCCACGGATCTATAATAAATTATAGATCCGTGGTTTCTCAGCCACCCACTCCCGCTCACCATCTCCCTTTATCCCCCCCCCGTCTCTCGCTTCCTTACTTCCTCTCATTCACCCCCACCCACCCCAACCTACCCTACCTCTACTAAATGTCTCCGTGGAGCAAAGCGGAAGTGTGCGTGTGAATGCCAAGCCTGGGTGGCGATCGATGGAACCCGACAGGGAGGCGAGAAAACTTGAAAAGGTCCGGGTTGAGTCGTGTATAAAGAGCTGTCAGATCAAAATGTATTGTGCTGGCCAAGGCTTCCTTGTGAAGCACTCATGACTAGTGGAGACCTGAGATCAAGGCTGAGACCATCGGGACCTGTCCCTCTGACAGTCCTCAGTAGCATCAAACAGCTCTATGCGACTAATACCTCCCACACTTCGTTATCAGAACTCACGCTCTCTCTTGGCTTGTCAGATGTGCAAAGCCTTCACCTGTTAGCGCTGGTGGTCCGTACAACAGTTTGTGGTGGGGCTGACCAGTTTAAAACGTCTGGCTGACTCTCGCCGACTCTTTTGCGCTGGTCTACAATAGTGTCCTGGAGAGGAAACTGACCGAAACTGATATACATATAAATAACCTCCTTGCTGAGGTAATGAGGAGGATGTTTCCACATTTATTAGTTCTCTTGGCAAACGACACAATCGCTGACCGCACGTAGTTCTGTTTGGTACATGCGGTCGAGTTCTGGGACTGCTATCTTTGTCATGACGATCCAGTGAAGAGAAATCAGTCACGGGCGCATGCGAGATCTGACCAGTAGGCAAGAAGCCTGCCTCAACATATTGCCAGGACGCCCGTAGGATGTTCCAAGGTATCCACACGTGCTCGTGGCATCCCGGAAGTTGGGGATCCAAACCTGCTGCGACGAACTGTTTTTGAAGCCACGGCAAATCTGGACGCTTGTTACGCTAAGACCGACGCCCACAATGCATATTGACAGAAATTGCAGGCACTGCTTATTTTCATCCATGTCACTTAGTTGTTCCTTGTTGAAATCAAAGTTTTTGTTCGATAAACGGCAACATACTAATGTCAGAACATGAAGACGGTTGATATTTTCTCTCCTCTCTCTATCTCTCTCTCTCTCTCACACACACACACACACACACACACACACACACACAAACACACACACAAACACACACACATGCATACACACACACGCACGCACGCACGCACGCACACTCACACACACACACATACACGCACGCACACACACACACGGCAGCCAGTGCAACAAGAAATGTGAGGGTGATGGCAGTCAAGACAAAATTTGACGCGAGCAAAGAAGCTGAACAGTTGAAATGTTTGTGGGTTGAAGACCACACTGCGTGTAATTGCAGATCCGAATAAAGAAGCCACACACCACATTATTCGGCTATGTGTTGTCAATGGGAGTTAATGCAAATCTTCAACTCACTCCTTACCACCATTCTCGCCATGGACAAGAGACTGTCTGCAAATGCATGCGTCGTCTATCCACCATAGAAGTGTAAGCAGACCAAGGGGCCATACTTACTTGTTTTGAAAGACCATGCAGAAAAACACCCCCAAATTACCAATACCTTTTGGGCGTTGGACAAAATGGACACGGATAATTCGATTCGATTCGATTCGATTCGATTCGATTCAATTCAATTCAATTCAACTCAATTCAATTCAATTCAATTCAATTATTTTATTTATCGAAGGTATTCACTTGTACAATAAAAGTACATCTTGCAGTGGCCCTCAAAATAAAACACTGTGACAAAAAGAATGAGAATATCTCTCTCTCTCTCTCTCTCTCTCTCTCTCTCTCTCTCTCTCTCTCTCAATCTTTCATTACATCACGTTTTCTCTCACACCATCACCCAGCCTCCCCATCCCCTCTCATTATTGTTCTTCTTAACGCGAATAAATCGCCCAGTCATCATGACAGCGTGTATAAATGCGAAGGACTAGGACGAGCTATCCAAAAATCACAATCACTCAAACGAATGACAGCATACTCTATAATGGTAGTTGCTAAAAGAAAGGAAAAAGAAGAAGAAAAAACACACCCACTGCAATAGTGCAGTAGAGAAATTACCATTTATAACAGCGGGAACAAACTGCCAAAATCCTATGCAGTCGTACACACTATCTGCAGCTGAGGATAGGAACACTCTGCCAAATGCTGAGGGATTGTGCACTAAGGAAGACGCACTTGCTGTCCTCCTTTGCACTTTTACCAATGCAGGTCGCTCACAAGGTGGCAGCCACTATGCCCTTGCCCTTGCCACTATGCCCTTGCCCTTGCCACTATGCCCTTGCCCTTGCCACTGTGCCCTTGCCCTTGCCACTATGCCCTTGCCCTTGCCACTATGCCCTTGCCACTGTGCCCTTGCCCTTGCCACTATGCCCTTGCCACTATGCCCTTGCCCTTGCCACTATGCCCTTGCCCTTGCCACTATGCCCTTGCCCTTGCCACTATGCCCTTGCCCTTGCCACTATGCCCTTGCCCTTGCCACTATGCCCTTGCCCTTGCCACTATGCCCTTGCCCTTGCCACTATGCCCTTGCCCTTGCCACTATGCCCTTGCCACTATGCCCTTGCCCTTGCCACTATGCCCTTGCCACTATGCCCTTGCCCTTGCCCTTGCCACTATGCCCTTGCCCTTGCCACTATGCCCTTGCCCTTGCCACTATGCCCTTGCCCTTGCCACTATGCCCTTGCCACTATGCCCTTGCCCTTGCCACTATGCCCTTGCCCTTGCCACTATGCCCTTGCCCTTGCCACTATGCCCTTGCCCTTGCCACTATGCCCTTGCCCTTGCCACTATGCCCTTGCCCTTGCCCTGGTCCTTGCCCTTGCCCTTGCCACTATGCCCTTGCCCTTGCCCTTGCCACTATGCCCTTGCCCTTGCCCTTGCCCTTGCCACTATGCCCTTTCCCTTGCCACTATGCCCTTGCCACTATGCCCTTGCCCTTGCCCTTGCCCTTGCCCTTGCCCTTGCCCTTGCCACTATGCCCTTGCCCTTGCCACTATGCCCTTGCCCTTGCCACTATGCCCTTGCCCTTGCCACTGTGCCCTTGCCCTTGCCCTTGCCACTATGCCCTTGCCCTTGCCACTATGCCCTTGCCCTTGCCACTATGCCCTTGCCCTTGCCACTATGCCCTTGCCCTTGCCACTGTGCCCTTGCCCTTGCCACTATGCCCTTTCCCTTGCCACTATGCCCTTGCCACTATGCCCTTGCCCTTGCCACTGTGCCCTTGCCCTTGCCCTTGCCACTATGCCCTTGCCACTATGCCCTTGCCCTTGCCACTATGCCCTTGCCCTTGCCACTATGCCCTTGCCCTTGCCCTTGCCACTATGCCCTTGCCCTTGCCACTGTGCCCTTGCCCTTGCCCTTGCCACTATGCCCTTTCCCTTGCCACTATGCCCTTGCCCTTGCCACTATGCCTTGCCCTTGCCACTGTGACCTTGCCCTTGCCCTTGCCACTATGCCCTTGCCACTATGCCCTTGCCCTTGCCACTATGCCCTTGCCCTTGCCACTTGCCCTTGCCACTATGCCCTTGCCCTTGCCACTATGCCCTTGCCCTTGCCACTATGCCCTTGCCCTTGCCACTATGCCCTTGCCCTTGCCACTATGCCCTTGCCCTTGCCACTATGCCCTTGCCCTTGCCCTTGCCACTATGCCCTTGCCCTTGCCACTATGCCCTTGCCCTTGCCACTATGCCCTTGCCCTTGCCACTATGCCCTTGCCCTTGCCACTATGCCCTTGCCCTTGCCACTATGCCCTTGCCCTTGCCCTTGCCCTTGCCACTATGCCCTTGCCCTTGCCACTATGCCCTTGCCCTTGCCACTATGCCCTTGCCCTTGCCACTATGCCCTTGCCCTTGCCACTATGCCCTTGCCCTTGCCACTATGCCCTTGCCCTTGCCACTATGCCCTTGCCCTTGCCACTATGCCCTTGCCACTATGCCCTTGCCCTTGCCACTATGCCCTTGCCCTTGCCACTATGCCCTTGCCCTTGCCACTATGCCCTTGCCACTATGCCCTTGCCCTTGCCACTATGCCCTTGCCCTTGCCACTATGCCCTTGCCCTTGCCCTTGCCACTATGCCCTTGCCCTTGCCACTATGCCCTTGCCACTATGCCCTTGCCCTTGCCACTATGCCCTTGCCCTTGCCACTATGCCCTTGCCCTTGCCCTTGCCACTATGCCCTTGCCCTTGCCACTATGCCCTTGCCCTTGCCACTATGCCCTTGCCACTATGCCCTTGCCCTTGCCACTATGCCCTTGCCCTTGCCACTTTGCCCTTGCCCTTGCCACTATGCCCTTGCCCTTGCCACTATGCCCTTGCCCTTGCCACTATGCCCTTGCCACTATGCCCTTGCCCTTGCCACTATGCCCTTGCCCTTGCCACTATGCCCTTGCCCTTGCCACTATGCCCTTGCCCTTGCCACTATGCCCTTGCCACTATGCCCTTGCCCTTGCCACTATGCCCTTGCCCTTGCCACTATGCCCTTGCCCTTGCCACTATGCCCTTGCCCTTGCCACTATGCCCTTGCCCTTGCCACTATGCCCTTGCCCTTGCCACTATGCCCTTGCCACTATGCCCTTGCCCTTGCCACTATGCCCTTGCCCTTGCCACTATGCCCTTGCCCTTGCCACTATGCCCTTGCCCTTGCCACTATGCCCTTGCCCTTGCCACTATGCCCTTGCCCTTGCCACTATGCCCTTGCCCTTGCCACTATGCCCTTGCCACTATGCCCTTGCCCTTGCCACTATGCCCTTGCCCTTGCCACTATGCCCTTGCCCTTGCCACTATGCCCTTGCCCTTGCCACTATGCCCTTGCCCTTGCCACTATGCCCTTGCCACTATGCCCTTGCCCTTGCCACTATGCCCTTGCCCTTGCCACTATGCCCTTGCCCTTGCCACTATGCCCTTGCCCTTGCCACTATGCCCTTGCCCTTGCCACTATGCCCTTGCCACTATGCCCTTGCCCTTGCCACTATGCCCTTGCCCTTGCCACTATGCCCTTGCCCTTGCCCTTGCCCTTGTCACTATGCCCTTGCCCTTGCCACTATGCCCTTGCCACTATGCCCTTGCCCTTGCCACTATGCCCTTGCCCTTGCCACTATGCCCTTGCCCTTGCCACTATGCCCTTGCCACTATGCTGCCCTTGCCCTTGCCACTATGCCCTTGCCCTTGCCACTATGCCCTTGCCACTATGCCCTTGCCCTTGCCACTATGCCCTTGCCCTTGCCCTTGCCACTATGCCCTTGCCACTATGCCCTTGCCCTTGCCCTTGCCACTATGCCCTTGCCCTTGCCCTTGCCACTATGCCCTTGCCACTATGCCCTTGCCCTTGCCCTTGCCACTATGCCCTTGCCACTATGCCCTTGCCACTATGCCCTTGCCCTTGCCACTATGCCCTTGCCCTTGCCCTTGCCACTATGCCCTTGCCCTTGCCCTTGCCACTATGCCCTTGCCCTTGCCCTTGCCACTATGCCCTTGCCACTATGCCCTTGCCACTATGCCCTTGCCCTTGCCACTATGCCCTTGCCCTGACTATGCCCTTGCCACTATGCCCTTGCCCTTGCCACTATGCCCTTGCCCTTGCCACTATGCCCTTGCCCTTGCCCTTGCCACTATGCCCTTGCCCTTGCCCTTGCCACTATGCCCTTGCCCTTGCCACTATGCCCTTGCCACTATGCCCTTGCCCTTGCCCTTGCCACTATGCCCTTGCCCTTGCCCTTGCCACTATGCCCTTGCCCTTGCCCTTGCCACTATGCCCTTGCCCTTGCCCTTGCCACTATGCCCTTGCCCTTGCCCTTGCCACTATGCCCTTGCCCTTGCCACTATGCCCTTGCCCTTGCCCTTGCCACTATGCCCTTGCCCTTGCCACTATGCCCTTGCCCTTGCCCTTGCCACTATGCCCTTGCCCTTGCCACTATGCCCTTGCCCTTGCCACTATGCCCTTGCCCTTGCCACTATGCCCTTGCCCTTGCCACTATGCCCTTGCCCTTGCCACTATGCCCTTGCCCTTGCCCTTGCCACTATGCCCTTGCCACTATGCCCTTGCCCTTGCCACTATGCCCTTGCCCTTGCCACTATGCCCTTGCCCTTGCCACTATGCCCTTGCCCTTGCCACTATGCCCTTGCCCTTGCCACTATGCCCTTGCCACTATGCCCTTGCCCTTGCCACTATGCCCTTGCCCTTGCCACTATGCCCTTGCCCTTGCCACTATGCCCTTGCCCTTGCCACTATGCCCTTGCCCTTGCCACTATGCCCTTGCCCTTGCCACTATGCCCTTGCCACTTGCCCTTGCCCTTGCCACTATGCCCTTGCCCTTGCCACTATGCCCTTGCCACTATGCCCTTGCCCTTGCCACTATGCCCTTGCCCTTGCCACTATGCCCTTGCCCTTGCCACTATGCCCTTGCCCTTGCCACTATGCCCTTGCCCTTGCCACTATGCCCTTGCCCTTGCCACTATGCCCTTGCCCTTGCCACTATGCCCTTGCCACTATGCCCTTGCCACTATGCCCTTGCCCTTGCCCTTGCCCTTGCCACTATGCCCTTGCCCTTGCCACTATGCCCTTGCCCTTGCCACTATGCCCTTGCCCTTGCCACTATGCCCTTGCCCTTGCCACTATGCCCTTGCCACTATGCCCTTGCCCTTGCCACTATGCCCTTGCCCTTGCCACTATGCCCTTGCCCTTGCCACTATGCCCTTGCCCTTGCCACTATGCCCTTGCCCTTGCCACTATGCCCTTGCCCTTGCCCTGGTCCTTGCCCTTGCCCTTGCCACTATGCCCTTGCCCTTGCCCTTGCCACTATGCCCTTGCCCTTGCCCTTGCCCTTGCCACTATGCCCTTTCCCTTGCCACTATGCCCTTGCCACTATGCCCTTGCCCTTGCCCTTGCCCTTGCCCTTGCCCTTGCCCTTGCCACTATGCCCTTGCCCTTGCCACTATGCCCTTGCCCTTGCCACTATGCCCTTGCCCTTGCCACTGTGCCCTTGCCCTTGCCCTTGCCACTATGCCCTTGCCCTTGCCACTATGCCCTTGCCCTTGCCACTATGCCCTTGCCCTTGCCACTATGCCCTTGCCCTTGCCACTGTGCCCTTGCCCTTGCCCTTGCCACTATGCCCTTTCCCTTGCCACTATGCCCTTGCCACTATGCCCTTGCCCTTGCCACTGTGCCCTTGCCCTTGCCCTTGCCACTATGCCCTTGCCACTATGCCCTTGCCCTTGCCACTATGCCCTTGCCCTTGCCACTATGCCCTTGCCCTTGCCCTTGCCACTATGCCCTTGCCCTTGCCACTGTGCCCTTGCCCTTGCCCTTGCCACTATGCCCTTTCCCTTGCCACTATGCCCTTGCCCTTGCCACTATGCCCTTGCCACTGTGCCCTTGCCCTTGCCCTTGCCACTATGCCCTTGCCCTTGCCACTATGCCCTTGCCACTATGCCCTTGCCCTTGCCACTGTGCCCTTGCCCTTGCCCTTGCCACTATGCCCTTTCCCTTGCCACTATGCCCTTGCCCTTGCCACTATGCCCTTGCCACTATGCCCTTGCCCTTGCCCTTGCCACTATGCCCTTGCCACTATGCCCTTGCCCTTGCCCTTGCCACTATGCCCTTGCCACTATGCCCTTGCCACTATGCCCTTGCCCTTGCCACTATGCCCTTGCCCTTGCCACTATGCCCTTGCCCTTGCCACTATGCCCTTGCCCTTGCCCTTGCCACTATGCCCTTGCCCTTGCCCTTGCCCTTGCCACTATGCCCTTGCCCTTGCCACTATGCCCTTGCCCTTGCCCTTGCCACTATGCCCTTGCCACTATGCCCTTGCCCTTGCCCTTGCCACTATGCCCTTGCCCTTGCCCTTGCCACTATGCCCTTGCCCTTGCCACTATGCCCTTGCCCTTGCCACTATGCCCTTGCCACTATGCCCTTGCCCTTGCCACTATGCCCTTGCCCTTGCCACTATGCCCTTGCCCTTGCCCTTGCCACTATGCCCTTGCCCTTGCCACTATGCCCTTGCCCTTGCCCTTGCCACTATGCCCTTGCCCTTGCCACTATGCCCTTGCCCTTGCCCTTGCCACTATGCCCTTGCCCTTGCCACTATGCCCTTGCCCTTGCCACTATGCCCTTGCCACTATGCCCTTGCCCTTGCCACTATGCCCTTGCCCTTGCCACTATGCCCTTGCCCTTGCCACTATGCCCTTGCCCTTGCCACTATACCCTTGCCCTTGCCACTATGCCCTTGCCCTTGCCACTATGCCCTTGCCACTATGCCCTTGCCCTTGCCACTATGCCCTTGCCCTTGCCCTTGCCCTTGCCCTTGCCACTATGCCCTTGCCCTTGCCACTATGCCCTTGCCCTTGCCACTATGCCCTTGCCCTTGCCCTTGCCCTTGCCCTTGCCCTTGCCCTTGCCACTATGCCCTTGCCCTTGCCACTATGCCCTTGCCCTTGCCACTATGCCCTTGCCACTATGCCCTTGCCCTTGCCACTATGCCCTTGCCCTTGCCACTATGCCCTTGCCCTTGCCACTATGCCCTTGCCCTTGCCACTATGCCCTTGCCACTATGCCCTTGCCCTTGCCACTATGCCCTTGCCCTTGCCACTATGCCCTTGCCCTTGCCACTATGCCCTTGCCCTTGCCACTATGCCCTTGCCCTTGCCACTATGCCCTTGCCCTTGCCACTATGCCCTTGCCACTATGCCCTTGCCCTTGCCACTATGCCCTTGCCCTTGCCACTATGCCCTTGCCCTTGCCACTATGCCCTTGCCCTTGCCACTATGCCCTTGCCACTATGCCCTTGCCCTTGCCACTATGCCCTTGCCCTTGCCACTATGCCCTTGCCACTATGCCCTTGCCCTTGCCACTATGCCCTTGCCCTTGCCACTATGCCCTTGCCCTTGCCACTATGCCCTTGCCACTATGCCCTTGCCCTTGCCACTATGCCCTTGCCCTTGCCACTATGCCCTTGCCCTTGCCACTATGCCCTTGCCCTTGCCACTATGCCCTTGCCACTATGCCCTTGCCCTTGCCACTATGCCCTTGCCCTTGCCACTATGCCCTTGCCCTTGCCACTATGCCCTTGCCACTATGCCCTTGCCCTTGCCACTATGCCCTTGCCCTTGCCACTATGCCCTTGCCCTTGCCACTATGCCCTTGCCCTTGCCCTTGCCACTATGCCCTTGCCACTATGCCCTTGCCACTATGCCCTTGCCCTTGCCACTATGCCCTTGCCCTTGCCCTTGCCACTATGCCCTTGCCACTATGCCCTTGCCACTATGCCCTTGCCACTATGCCCTTGCCCTTGCCACTATGCCCTTGCCACTATGCCCTTGCCACTATGCCCTTGCCCTTGCCCTTGCCACTATGCCCTTGCCCTTGCCCTTGCCACTATGCCCTTGCCACTATGCCCTTGCCACTATGCCCTTGCCACTATGCCCTTGCCACTATGCCCTTGCCACTATGCCCTTGCCCTTGCCACTATGCCCTTGCCCTTGCCACTATGCCCTTGCCCTTGCCACTATGCCCTTGCCCTTGCCACTATGCCCTTGCCACTATGCCCTTGCCACTATGCCCTTGCCCTTGCCCTTGCCACTATGCCCTTGCCACTATGCCCTTGCCACTATGCCCTTGCCCTTGCCACTATGCCCTTGCCCTTGCCCTTGCCACTATGCCCTTGCCCTTGCCCTTGCCACTATGCCCTTGCCCTTGCCACTATGCCCTTGCCCTTGCCCTTGCCCTTGCCACTATGCCCTTGCCCTTGCCACTATGCCCTTGCCCTTGCCACTATGCCCTTGCCCTTGCCCTTGCCACTATGCCCTTGCCCTTGCCACTATGCCCTTGCCCTTGCCACTATGCCCTTGCCCTTGCCCTTGCCACTATGCCCTTGCCCTTGCCCTTGCCACTATGCCCTTGCCCTTGCCACTATGCCCTTGCCCTTGCCCTTGCCACTATGCCCTTGCCCTTGCCACTATGCCCTTGCCACTATGCCCTTGCCACTATGCCCTTGCCACTATGCCCTTGCCACTATGCCCTTGCCCTTGCCACTATGCCCTTGCCCTTGCCACTATGCCCTTGCCCTTGCCCTTGCCACTATGCCCTTGCCCTTGCCCTTGCCACTATGCCCTTGCCCTTGCCACTATGCCCTTGCCCTTGCCACTATGCCCTTGCCCTTGCCACTATGCCCTTGCCCTTGCCACTATGCCCTTGCCCTTGCCACTATGCCCTTGCCCTTGCCACTATGCCCTTGCCCTTGCCACTATGCCCTTGCCCTTGCCACTATGCCCTTGCCACTATGCCCTTGCCCTTGCCACTATGCCCTTGCCCTTGCCACTATGCCCTTGCCCTTGCCACTATGCCCTTGCCCTTGCCCTTGCCCTTGCCCTTGCCCTTGCCCTTGCCACTATGCCCTTGCCCTTGCCACTATGCCCTTGCCCTTGCCACTATGCCCTTGCCCTTGCCACTATGCCCTTGCCCTTGCCACTATGCCCTTGCCCTTGCCACTATGCCCTTGCCCTTGCCACTATGCCCTTGCCCTTGCCACTATGCCCTTGCCCTTGCCACTATGCCCTTGCCCTTGCCCTTGCCACTATGCCCTTGCCCTTGCCACTATGCCCTTGCCCTTGCCACTATGCCCTTGCCCTTGCCCTTGCCACTATGCCCTTGCCCTTGCCACTATGCCCTTGCCCTTGCCCTTGCCACTATGCCCTTGCCCTTGCCCTTGCCACTATGCCCTTGCCCTTGCCACTATGCCCTTGCCCTTGCCACTATGCCCTTGCCCTTGCCACTATGCCCTTGCCCTTGCCCTTGCCACTATGCCCTTGCCCTTGCCACTATGCCCTTGCCCTTGCCCTTGCCACTATGCCCTTGCCCTTGCCACTATGCCCTTGCCCTTGCCACTATGCCCTTGCCCTTGCCCTTGCCCTTGCCACTATGCCCTTGCCCTTGCCACTATGCCCTTGCCACTATGCCCTTGCCCTTGCCACTATGCCCTTGCCCTTGCCCTTGCCACTATGCCCTTGCCCTTGCCCTTGCCCTTGCCACTATGCCCTTGCCCTTGCCACTATGCCCTTGCCCTTGCCACTATGCCCTTGCCCTTGCCCTTGCCACTATGCCCTTGCCCTTGCCCTTGCCCTTGCCCTTGCCACTATGCCCTTGCCCTTGCCACTATGCCCTTGCCCTTGCCACTATGCCCTTGCCCTTGCCACTATGCCCTTGCCCTTGCCCTTGCCCTTGCCCTTGCCACTATGCCCTTGCCCTTGCCCTTGCCCTTGCCACTATGCCCTTGCCCTTGCCACTATGCCCTTGCCCTTGCCCTTGCCACTATGCCCTTGCCCTTGCCACTATGCCCTTGCCACTATGCCCTTGCCCTTGCCACTATGCCCTTGCCCTTGCCCTTGCCACTATGCCCTTGCCCTTGCCCTTGCCACTATGCCCTTGCCCTTGCCCTTGCCACTATGCCCTTGCCCTTGCCACTATGCCCTTGCCCTTGCACTATGCCCTTGCCCTTGCCCTTGCCACTATGCCCTTGCCCTTGCCACTATGCCCTTGCCCTTGCCACTATGCCCTTGCCCTTGCCCTTGCCACTATGCCCTTGCCCTTGCCCTTGCCCTTGCCCTTGCCACTATGCCCTTGCCCTTGCCACTATGCCCTTGCCCTTGCCACTATGCCCTTGCCCTTGCCACTATGCCCTTGTCACTATGCCCTTGTCACTATGCCCTTGCCCTTGCCCTTGCCCTTGCCACTATGCCCTTGCCCTTGCCACTATGCCCTTGCCCTTGCCCTTGCCCTTGCCACTATGCCCTTGCCCTTGCCACTATGCCCTTGCCCTTGCCCTTGCCCTTGCCACTATGCCCTTGCCCTTGCCACTATGCCCTTGCCCTTGCCCTTGCCCTTGCCACTATGCCCTTGCCCTTGCCACTATGCCCTTGCCCTTGCCACTATGCCCTTGCCCTTGCCACTATGCCCTTGCCCTTGCCCTTGCCACTATGCCCTTGCCCTTGCCACTATGCCCTTGCCCTTGCCACTATGCCCTTGCCCTTGCCCTTGCCCTTGCCACTATGCCCTTGCCCTTGCCTTGCCACTATGCCCTTGCCCTTGCCACTATGCCCTTGCCCTTGCCCTTGCCCTTGCCACTATGCCCTTGCCCTTGCCACTATGCCCTTGCCCTTGCCCTTGCCCTTGCCACTATGCCCTTGCCCTTGCCCTTGCCACTATGCCCTTGCCCTTGCCACTATGCCCTTGCCCTTGCCCTTGCCACTATGCCCTTGCCCTTGCCACTATGCCCTTGCCCTTGCCCTTGCCACTATGCCCTTGCCCTTGCCCTTGCCCTTGCCACTATGCCCTTGCCCTTGCCACTATGCCCTTGCCCTTGCCCTTGCCACTATGCCCTTGCCCTTGCCCTTGCCACTATGCCCTTGCCCTTGCCACTATGCCCTTGCCCTTGCCCTTGCCACTATGCCCTTGCCCTTGCCCTTGCCACTATGCCCTTGCCCTTGCCACTATGCCCTTGCCCTTGCCACTATGCCCTTGCCCTTGCCACTATGCCCTTGCCCTTGCCCTTGCCACTATGCCCTTGCCCTTGCCACTATGCCCTTGCCCTTGCCACTATGCCCTTGCCCTTGCCACTATGCCCTTGCCCTTGCCCTTGCCCTTGCCACTATGCCCTTGCCCTTGCCCTTGCCACTATGCCCTTGCCCTTGCCCTTGCCACTATGCCCTTGCCCTTGCCCTTGCCACTATGCCCTTGCCCTTGCCCTTGTCACTATGCTCTTGCCCTTGCCCTTGCCACTATGCCCTTGCCCTTGCCCTTGTCACTATGCTCTTGCCCTTGCCCTTGCCACTATGCCCTTGCCCTTGCCACTATGCCCTTGCCCTTGCCACTATGCCCTTGCCCTTGCCACTATGCCCTTGCCACTATGCCCTTGCCCTTGCCACTATGCCCTTGCCCTTGCCCTTGCCCTTGCCCTTGCCCTTGCCACTATGCCCTTGCCCTTGCCCTTGCCACTATGCCCTTGCCCTTGCCACTATGCCCTTGCCCTTGCCCTTGCCCTTGCCACTATGCCCTTGCCCTTGCCCTTGCCCTTGCCACTATGCCCTTGCCCTTGCCACTATGCCCTTGCCCTTGCCCTTGCCCTTGCCACTATGCCCTTGCCCTTGCCCTTGCCCTTGCCACTATGCCCTTGCCCTTGCCACTATGCCCTTGCCACTATGCCCTTGCCCTTGCCACTATGCCCTTGCCACTATGCCCTTGCCCTTGCCCTTGCCCTTGCCACTATGCCCTTGCCCTTGCCCTTGCCCTTGCCACTATGCCCTTGCCCTTGCCCTTGCCACTATGCCCTTGCCCTTGCCCTTGCCCTTGCCCTTGCCACTATGCCCTTGCCAGTATGCCCTTGCCCTTGCCCTTGCCACTATGCCCTTGCCCTTGCCCTTGCCACTATGCCCTTGCCCTTGCCACTATGCCCTTGCCCTTGCCCTTGCCCTTGCCCTTGCCACTATGCCCTTGCCCTTGCCCTTGCCCTTGCCACTATGCCCTTGCCCTTGCCACTATGCCCTTGCCCTTGCCCTTGCCCTTGCCACTATGCCCTTGCCCTTGCCACTATGCCCTTGCCCTTGCCACTATGCCCTTGCCACTATGCCCTTGCCCTTGCCCTTGCCACTATGCCCTTGCCCTTGCCCTTGCCACTATGCCCATGCCACTATGCCCTTGCCCTTGCCACTATGCTCTTGCCCTTGCCCTTGCCACTATGCCCTTGCCCTTGCCCTTGCCACTATGCCCTTGCCCTTGCCACTATGCCCTTGCCCTTGCCCTTGCCACTATGCCCTTGCCCTTGCCCTTGCCACTATGCCCTTGCCCTTGCCACTATGCCCTTGCCCTTGCCACTATGCCCTTGCCCTTGCCCTTGCCCTTGCCACTATGCCCTTGCCCTTGCCACTATGCCCTTGCCCTTGCCACTATGCCCTTGCCACTATGCCCTTGCCCTTGCCCTTGCCACTATGCCCTTGCCCTTGCCACTATGCCCTTGCCCTTGCCACTATGCCCTTGCCCTTGCCACTATGCCTGCCCTTGCCCTTGCCACTATGCCCTTGCCCTTGCCCTTGCCCTTGCCCTTGCCCTTGCTACTATGCCCTTGCCCTTGCCCTTGCCACTATGCCCTTGCCCTTGCCCTTGCCCTTGCCACTATGCCCTTGCCCTTGCCACTATGCCCTTGCCCTTGCCACTATGCCCTTGCCCTTGCCACTATGCCCTTGCCCTTGCCACTATGCCCTTGCCACTATGCCCTTGCCCTTGCCACTATGCCCTTGCCCTTGCCACTATGCCCTTGCCCTTGCCACAATGCCCTTGCCCTTGCCCTTGCCACTATGCCCTTGCCCTTGCCACTATGCCCTTGCCCTTGCCACTATGCCCTTGCCACTATGCCCTTGCCCTTGCCCTTGCCACTATGCCCTTGCCCTTGCCACTATGCCCTTGCCACTATGCCCTTGCCACTATGCCCTTGCCACTATGCCCTTGCCCTTGCCCTTGCCACTATGCCCTTGCCCTTGCCCTTGCCACTATGCCCTTGCCCTTGCCACTATGCCCTTGCCCTTGCCACTATGCCCTTGCCACTATGCCCTTGCCCTTGCCACTATGCCCTTGCCCTTGCCCTTGCCACTATGCCCTTGCCCTTGCCCTTGCCACTATGCCCTTGCCCTTGCCACTATGCCCTTGCCCTTGCCACTATGCCCTTGCCCTTGCCCTTGCCACTATGCCCTTGCCCTTGCCACTATGCCCTTGCCCTTGCCCTTGCCACTATGCCCTTGCCACTATGCCCTTGCCCTTGCCACTATGCCCTTGCCCTTGCCACTATGCCCTGCCCTTGCCCTTGCCACTATGCCCTTGCCCTTGCCCTTGCCACTATGCCCTTGCCACTATGCCCTTGCCACTATGCCCTTGCCCTTGCCCTTGCCACTATGCCCTTGCCCTTGCCACTATGCCCTTGCCCTTGCCCTTGCCACTATGCCCTTGCCACTATGCCCTTGCCACTATGCCCTTGCCCTTGCCACTATGCCCTTGCCCTTGCCCTTGCCCTTGCCACTATGCCCTTGCCACTATGCCCTTGCCACTATTGCCACTATGCCCTTGCCCTTGCCCTTGCCACTATGCCCTTGCCCTTGCCACTATGCCCTTGCCACTATGCCCTTGCCACTATGCCCTTGCCACTATGCCCTTGCCACTATGCCCTTGCCCTTGCCACTATGCCCTTGCCCTTGCCACTATGCCCTTGCCCTTGCCCTTGCCACTATGCCCTTGCCCTTGCCACTATGCCCTTGCCCTTGCCACTATGCCCTTGCCACTATGCCCTTGCCCTTGCCCTTGCCCTTGCCACTATGCCCTTGCCCTTGCCACTATGCCCTTGCCCTTGCCACTATGCCCTTGCCCTTGCCACTATGCCCTTGCCACTATGCCCTTGCCCTTGCCACTATGCCCTTGCCACTATGCCCTTGCCCTTGCCACTATGCCCTTGCCCTTGCCACTATGCCCTTGCCCTTGCCCTTGCCACTATGCCCTTGCCCTTGCCCTTGCCACTATGCCCTTGCCCTTGCCCTTGCCACTATGCCCTTGCCCTTGCCCTTGCCACTATGCCCTTGCCACTATGCCCTTGCCCTTGCCCTTGCCCTTGCCACTATGCCCTTGCCCTTGCCACTATGCCCTTGCCCTTGCCCTTGCCACTATGCCCTTGCCCTTGCCACTATGCCCTTGCCACTATGCCCTTGCCCTTGCCCTTGCCACTATGCCCTTGGCCTTGCCACTATGCCCTTGCCCTTGCCACTATGCCCTTGCCCTTGCCCTTGCCACTATGCCCTTGCCACTATGCCCTTGCCCTTGCCCTTGCCCTTGCCACTATGCCCTTGCCCTTGCCACTATGCCCTTGCCCTTGCCCTTGCCACTATGCCCTTGCCCTTGCCCTTGCCACTATGCCCTTGCCCTTGCCCTTGCCACTATGCCCTTGCCACTATGCCCTTGCCCTTGCCCTTGCCCTTGCCACTATGCCCTTGCCCTTGCCACTATGCCCTTGCCACTATGCCCTTGCCCTTGCCACTATGCCCTTGCCACTATGCCCTTGCCCTTGCCACTATGCCCTTGCCACTATGCCCTTGCCCTTGCCCTTGCCCTTGCCACTATGCCCTTGCCCTTGCCACTATGCCCTTGCCCTTGCCACTATGCCCTTGCCCTTGCCACTATGCCTTTGCCCTTGCCACTATGCCCTTGCCCTTGCCACTATGCCCTTGCCCTTGCCACTATGCCCTTGCCCTTGCCACTATGCCCTTGCCCTTGCCACTATGCCCTTGCCCTTGCCCTTGCCACTATGCCCTTGCCCTTGCCCTTGCCACTATGCCCTTGCCCTTGCCACTATGCCCTTGCCCTTGCCACTATGCCCTTGCCCTTGCGACTATGCCCTTGCCCTTGCCACTATGCCCTTGCCCTTGCCACTATGCCCTTGCCCTTGCCCTTGCCACTATGCCCTTGCCCTTGCCACTATGCCCTTGCCCTTGCCACTATGCCCTTGCCCTTGCCCTTGCCCTTGCCCTTGCCACTATGCCCTTGCCACTATGCCCTTGCCCTTGCCACTATGCCCTTGCCCTTGCCCTTGCCACTATGCCCTTGCCCTTGCCACTATGCCCTTGCCCTTGCCACTATGCCCTTGCCCTTGCCACTATGCCCTTGCCCTTGCCACTATGCCCTTGCCCTTGCCACTATGCCCTTGCCCTTGCCCTTGCCACTATGCCCTTGCCCTTGCCACTATGCCCTTGCCCTTGCCACTATGCCCTTGCCCTTGCCACTATGCCCTTGCCACTATGCCCTTGCCCTTGCCCTTGCCTTTGCCCTTGCCACTATGCCCTTGCCACTATGCCCTTGCCCTTGCCACTATGCCCTTGCCCTTGCCACTATGCCCTTGCCCTTGCCACTATGCCCTTGCCCTTGCCACTATGCCCTTGCCCTTGCCCTTGCCTTTGCCACTATGCCCTTGCCACTATGCCCTTGCCCTTGCCACTATGCCCTTGCCCTTGCCCTTGCCACTATGCCCTTGCCCTTGCCACTATGCCCTTGCCACTATGCCCTTGCCCTTGCCACTATGCCCTTGCCCTTGCCACTATGCCCTTGCCCTTGCCACTATGCCCTTGCCACTATGCCCTTGCCCTTGCCCTTGCCACTATGCCCTTGCCACTATGCCCTTGCCCTTGCCCTTGCCACTATGCCCTTGCCCTTGCCCTTGCCACTATGCCCTTGCCACTATGCCCTTGCCCTTGCCACTATGCCCTTGCCCTTGCCCTTGCCACTATGCCCTTGCCCTTGCCCTTGCCACTATGCCCTTGCCCTTGCCACTATGCCCTTGCCCTTGCCACTATGCCCTTGCCCTTGCCCTTGCCCTTGCCACTATGCCCTTGCCCTTGCCACTATGCCCTTGCCACTATGCCCTTGCCCTTGCCCTTGCCACTATGCCCTTGCCCTTGCCACTATGCCATTGCCACTATGCCCTTGCCCTTGCCCTTGCCCTTGCCACTATGCCCTTGCCCTTGCCACTATGCCCTTGCCCTTGCCCTTGCCCTTGCCACTATGCCCTTGCCCTTGCCACTATGCCCTTGCCACTATGCCCTTGCCCTTGCCACTATGCCCTTGCCCTTGCCCTTGCCACTATGCCCTTGCCCTTGCCCTTGCCACTATGCCCTTGCCACTATGCCCTTGCCCTTGCCCTTGCCCTTGCCACTATGCCCTTGCCCTTGCCACTATGCCCTTGCGCTTGCCACTATGCCCTTGCCCTTGCCACTATGCCCTTGCCCTTGCCCTTGCCCTTGCCACTATGCCCTTGCCCTTGCCACTATGCCCTTGCCCTTGCCACTATGCCCTTGCCCTTGCCACTATGCCCTTGCCCTTGCCCTTGCCACTATGCCCTTGCCCTTGCCACTATGCCCTTGCCCTTGCCACTATGCCCTTGCCCTTGCCACTATGCCCTTGCCCTTGCCACTATGCCCTTGCCCTTGCCACTATGCCCTTGCCCTTGCCCTTGCCCTTGCCCTTGCCACTACCATGCCCTTGCCCTTGCCACTATGCCCTTGCCCTTGCCACTATGCCCTTGCCCTTGCCACTATGCCCTTGCCCTTGTTACTATGCCCTTGCCCTTGCCCTTGCCCTTGCCACTATGCCCTTGCCCTTGCCACTATGCCCTTGCCCTTGCCACTATGCCCTTGCCCTTGCCACTATGCCCTTGCCCTTGCCACTATGCCCTTGCCCTTGCCACTATGCCCTTGCCCTTGCCCTTGCCACTATGCCCTTGCCCTTGCCACTTTGCCCTTGCCCTTGCCCTTGCCCTTGCCACTGTGCCCTTGCCACTATGCCCTTGCCACTATGCCCTTGCCCTTGCCACTATGCCCTTGCCCTTGCCCTTGCCACTATGCCCTTGCCCTTGCCACTTTGCCCTTGCCCTTGCCCTTGCCCTTGCCACTATGCCCTTGCCACTATGCCCTTGCCCTTGCCACTATGCCCTTGCCCTTGCCACTATGCCCTTGCCCTTGCCACTATGCCCTTGCCCTTGCCCTTGCCACTATGCCCTTGCCCTTGCCACTATGCCCTTGCCCTTGCCACTATGCCCTTGCCCTTGCCACTATGCCCTTGCCCTTGCCCTTGCCACTATGCCCTTGCCCTTGCCCTTGCCACTATGCCCTTGCCCTTGCCCTTGCCACTATGCCCTTGCCCTTGCCACTTTGCCCTTGCCACTATGCCCTTGCCCTTGCCACTATGCCCTTGCCCTTGCCACTATGCCCTTGCCCTTGCCCTTGCCACTATGCCCTTGCCCTTGCCCTTGCCACTATGCCCTTGCCCTTGCCACTTTGCCCTTGCCCTTGCCACTATGCCCTTGCCCTTACCCTTGCCCTTGCCACTATGCCCTTGCCCTTGCCACTATGCCCTTGCCCTTGCCCTTGCCACTATGCCCTTGCCACTATGCCCTTGCCCTTGCCTGCTGGCGACAAAGAAACGTCGACAAAGACTGGGAGCTTTTTGGTGCTCGCACGCCAGCATGTCAATGAGAGGGAATCTTCACAGGCCACTCATAAGTGAAGCATAAAAAATTACTCAAAGGTCGAGAAAATGACAGTAGATGCAAGACACTCAGGCCGAGGAAGATGCCGGGGCGGACGAGGAGGGGGGTTCCGGGGTTTTCGGACCCCTCCCCCAACAGAAAAATAAAAAATAAAAACATTAATTTTTTTTTTTTTACAATTTCTTTTAAAATTAGTAACAAAATGTGCTGCCGGAAAGTGGTAATGATGACTATCTGGGGCGGGTTTCAAAATAGGTAGTCGATCTTGGTCGCAAGATCTTGCTTCGCAGTAAGAGCTAGCTAAAAAAGAAACTACCCAACGTGACGAAGTAATGCGCATGCGTAGACGTCACGACAAGAGGTGAACTGGCCACATTTCAATGGCCGACGTGTTGCCGGTTCATTCAGAAAACGCTCTATTTCGAGATACTAGCAACCCATCCAAAGAAAATAGAAGCCATGCACAGCATTAATTTATCAAAGGTGTATGTTGAATGCATTAATAGATCGTGAAACCTCCTACAGTTTACACATCGAATGCAGGTCAACGCATCCACGACGAACTTTTGTCTCGAATCTTAAAAGCTAGGCACCTCTCAAGCTGCCTCGCTCAATCTACGCTCGTCTACGATTGGCTCGATAGCAAGCAAAGAATGAAACTGCCCATTCGGCGAGATCTACGTAGATCTACCGAGATCTTCGCATTTTGAAACCCGCCCCAGAATGCATCAGATTGGAATATTTTGCAGTGAAAATCCACACCCACCCCACCCCTCACGTTTCAGCTGAGGTTCAAGCACAACTGTAGGGTCGTTCTCCTGCCCCTACCCCCACCCCCATCCCGGTCTCACGTTTCGGCTGAGGTTCAAGTGCACCTATAGGGTGGTACTCCTGCCCCCCAGCCCCCCACCCCCACCCCTCCGCTCTCACGTTTCGGCTGAGGTTCAAGCGCAGCTATAGGGTCGTTCTCCTGCCCCCCCCCCCCCCCCCCCACCCCCGCTCTCACGTTTCGGCTGAGGGTCAAGCGCAGCTCTAGCGTCGTTCTCCTGCCCCCCCCCCCCCTCCCCCAACCCCCCCCCCTCGCCGCTCTCACGTTTTGGCTGAGCTCGAAGCGCTCCTACAGGGTCGTTGTTCGGACCCTCCCTCCCCCACCTTTCAGGTTTCGGATGAGCACTAAACCCCCCCCCCCCCCCCCCCCCGCTATCACGTTTCGGTTGAGCCCTTTAACACACCACACCCGCCCTTAAATAGGTTTGGAACACCCCCCCCCCCCCCCCCCCCCAAACATGAACTGATCCGCGCCTGAGATGTGGTGTTTGGCAGGTGTCACGAATAATTTCGTCGTGGCCTGGGACTTGAGACATTGAGTCAGACGTCCATCTCGTGGTCAGTAGCTTCAGGTCCAATGCTGAAATCATCCCAGTTGCTGAACGCATTATTTTACTTGTCTTGCTTTTCCTCGTTTGGAATGCAAAAGGGACCTTTACCCCTTTTTTTCTATATTACGACAGGCCTCCATACATAGGGACAAACAATAGGCCTTGAAGGATGTGTGTGTGTCTGTGTGTGTGTGTGTGTGTGTGTGTGTGTGTGTGTGTGTGTGTGCGTGTGTGTGTGTGTATGCGTGTGTGTGTGTGCGCGCGTGTGCGTGTGTGCGTGTGTGTGTGTGTGTGTAATGGGGAAGTGAGTTTTCGGAGATATCTAACCTGAGAGAGACTTGATTTTTTTTGTTGGTGAGGTTAGTGGTCCGGAGACTGTATAAAGATTGAAGTGGGGGGTTTGGAGTGAAGTTGAGTTCTGCCCGGGGTGGTGAGCGGTGTTCGCTCTGAGAGGAGAGTTGTGGTGAGTAGAAATGATCGTGAGTTGGTAGCGATATATGAGAGCGCAAGAAGGAGAGATCAGTCCGCCTACTGAGAGGAGAGAGGAGAGATCAGTCCGCCTACTGAGAGGAGAGAGGAGAGATCAGTCCGCCTACTGAGAGGAGAGAGGAGAGATCGGTCCCCACACAGCAGAGAGGTAGACGAAGAGAAGAGAGATCGGCACCGCACACACAGCAGAGACGGGCAGAGAGAGAGAGAGAGATCGACCGCCATCCACAATTGACAAGATCACAGGTCAATTACGTGATGGACAATTACCAGCACTGTTTGAATACGAGTTTGGGGGGAAAGTTTCTTCTCCCGAAGATTGAGTTCATAGTACACATACATTGCCACATCCCGTATGCATATTGTACTCGATGAATGCATTAGAGAGAGAGAGAAAAAGAGAGAGAGAGAGAGAGAGAGAGAGAGAGAGAGAGAGAGAGAGAGAGAGAGAGAGCGGGCAGTGTTGGAAGGTTGGTGCGAAGTTTACACGGGTCGATAGCATTTTTAACTTGTCGAGGGCTGACCTACGTGTTTTTATGCTTTATATAAGAAGGCTGACCGTAATTTTACTTGTGCTTTTTCATTTTACCCGTTGGGAGTTGAGTATGTGACGAGTAGATGTGTGTTTGAACCATATACAAATGTAACTATTTTTATTTCTTTTCTACCCCTGTTACGGGCATTTTTATGTGGAAACTGATTTTTTTTTCCTCCACATCTTCACCAGTATTACCGTGTTTCTTAAATGTAAATAGCCAGGTTGTCGATACCTAAAACTAGTGCAGAGCATATGTAATCGTGTGATCGTCTATGTGGAGTGATCGATTGCACCTAGAGACCTCGCCTCTGTCAGCTGCTCTTCATCTGTCGTCAGTGACCCTGTGTTGTGCAGTCTCCATGGAGCACCGCGGCCATTGTCTAGATGCTGCCCCAGGCTTGAAGCTGCAGTCCTCTTTCTCGCTGTCACATAGTGCCACGAAGAGAAGGGGTTGAATGGCTACCAAGAAATACCAGTTGCTTGAGATCCAGGCTGTCCTATTTAAGCATAAATTTCACAAACATGTGCTGTAAAGTGTAAGTCTCGCCGAATCGCTAAAGACGGAGAGCTCTAATGCAATGTGGAAGTGATCGTTGATAAACAGAGCATCGAGATGATTCAGAACCCACCGAGTGAGAAAATGGGCGCTGGGTGAACTTCATAGTCCGAGTGAAGAGTTAGATAAACTGATGCTCTTTCAGTTTCATTTGTTTATTAGCATTTAAACGGGCACATCTCATCCCCAGAGCTGCCACAACCCATGTCACCACAAACCGCTAACTTGGAAGATAGCGAGCTGTATCTCATCTTTAATATGTTGTTACCCCAGTTGACTTGCGTTAGAGGAAAGAAAAGATCTTTTGATCCGACCAACTGTTTTTATCGACAACAAATTTTTGTTTTCTGCCTCGCTCATAATTCTCATCCACACAATTCTGACAATGATTTTTGTTTGTTTGTGCTATTTCCACAATTGTTGCCGCTCCATTCCCAGTGTCTTTGTAAATTCGACGAGAATTTATTGGTTCAGTTCTTTTAATGTTGCAATATTCTTGCAGATCTACTCAGCTTTTGCTCAGAGAACTTTTTAAAATTCCATCCATGATATGTAGTTCTGCAAGATCTCGCATATGATTAATCCAAGTCCGTGCCGGGGCTGTGGGCCAGTGGCTAGGACGCTCGCTTTTCGACTGCGAGGTGCGGTGTTCAATGCAGCACGGATCCTAGAGTTCCATTCTTAGGCAAAGTGCTTAGCCTGGTATTACCTCTCCTACCGAGGAGTAAACCTACCAAGGAGTAAACCTACCGAGGCATAAACCTACCAAGGAGTAAACCTACCGAGGAGTAAACCTACCGAGGCATAAACCTACCAAGGAGTAAACCTACCGAGGCATAAACCTACCGAGGCATAAACCTACCAAGGAGTAAACCTACCGAGGAGTAAACCTACCGAGGCATAAACCTACCAAGGCATAAACCTACCAAGGAGTAAACCTACCGAGGCATAAACCTACCGAGGCATAAACCTACCAAGGAGTAAACCTACCTAGGAGTAAACCTACCGAGGCATAAACCTACCAAGGAGTAAACCTACCGAGGAGTAAACCTACCGAGGAGTAAACCTACCAAGGAGTAAACCTACCAAGGAATAAACCTACCAAGGAGTAAACCTACCGAGGAGTAAACCTACCATGGAGTAAACCTACCGAGGCATAAACCTACCGAGGAGTAAACCTACCGAGGAGTAAACCTACCGAGGAGTAAACCTACCGAGGAGTAAACCTACCGAGGAGTAAACCTACCGAGGCATAAACCTACCGAGGAGTAAAACCGAACACTGAGCGCTGCACAGTAGTGACCGGAGGTGGATGTTCCCGAAATAATACATGCTCATGTACGTATACAAACCATTATTCATATTATTGTTATTGATGTTATTATTATTATCATCATCAGCATTATCACTGTCATTGTCATTATCACTATCATTATCATAATAATTAGTATTATCACCCTCCTTCTCGTCTTCCTCATCACCTTCATCCTATACATTCCTTAGTATTAAAGAATACAGTTGTGTAACATGCTTGACGTTTTAGGAAAGGAGGGTATACGTTTGTTGGTGTTGTTAGAAAAAAGGTTTCAGGCAGCAATGATTCTGGCATTATGTTGAATCCTCGAAAGACACACCTCAACTATAAATGCCTAAATGGAAAGAAAACATATTGGTATTTTTAACAATGCTCACTCTTTTACATGCGGAAACGGGTCTGTATGTTTCGGTGATAGGATTATATTCGAGGAACACTGCCGAAGGCAAATTAAGGTAAACAATCTCACTGGAGCAAACACCCAATCCCTTAATTTGCAGGCAAGTGAAGTCTTTCTTCAAGTATTGTCACACGATGATTCACAGTGTGGTATTTGAATGCTTGCAAAACAAAATGTGTGTGATGCCCTTTCAGTAACGCTTGAGGCTTGGGGACATCAGCCAGAGCGGGGAAGATCAAGGTGCTGATTGCACGCATTCATCCTCTTCCAGGATTCTCTGCTATGATTAACAAAGAAGCATCATTGTCGTGGCTGTCATTATTGTCCCACGGCTCTGTCCACAGAGCTTTGAGACTTCTCCTCAGTGCATGTAGTGTAGCTCAACTGAAAATCGCGCTCTCTCTCTCTCTCTCTCTCTCTCTCTTTCTCTCTTTCTCTCTCTCTCTCGTTCTCTCTCTCTCTCTCTCCTCTCTCTCTCTCCCTCTTTCTCTCTCTCTCTCTGTCTCTCTCTGTCTCTCTCTCTGTCTCTCTCTCTGTCTCTATCTCTCTGTCTCTCTCTCTGTCTCTCTCTCTGTCTCTCTCTCGCTCTCTCTCTCTCTCTGTCTCTCTGCCTCTCTTTCTCTCTATCTCTCTCTTTCTTTCTCCATCTTTCTCTCTTTCTCTCTCTCCCTTTCTCTCTCTTTCTCTCTCTCTTTCTTTTTCTTTCTCTCTCACTGTCTCTTTCTCTATCTCTTTCTCTCTCTCTCTTTCTCTCTCTCTCTCTCTCTCTCTCTCTCTCTTACCATTTCTTACAAACTTGTTCAATATTCTTTTTGACACTCATTATTTTCCTCGGTATCGGTCGTTGTCTGAAATAGTCCCGATTCATAAATCGGGCAATAAAATGAATCCTGATCATTACAGAGGCATCTCCATACAACCAATCATTAGCAAAATATTCTCATCAATTTTATCCAGACGTTTTAGGACTTGGCTGGAGGTTGAGGAAAAACTTGGTTACGAGCAAGCCGTATTTCGCCCCGACCATTTAACCCTTGATCGCGTCTTCACCCTCTACTCTATAGCAATAAAGCATGTTTACGGGCAGGGCAGGGGAAATTTATATGTGGCATTCGTGGACTGGAGAAGAACTTTCAACTCCGTTGACCGCTCCCAACATGGGATGATATTGAAAAAACAGTGGTTTGTCAACAAAATGAACCAATATGTTTAAAGCGATGTATTCAAATGTACAATCTTGTGTTAGATGGAACATATAACATCTGAGTTCTTCACCTGACCAGTTGGCGTGAAGCAAGGAGCCAAAGAGAGCACATCTCTCTTCCTCATGTATATCAATATTGTAGCAGATTACATCAGATCACATGGTAAACATGGCATTCAGATGCTACCAGGCAGAGAGGAAATATTTGCCCTACTCTTCGCAGATGACTGTCCTATTATCTACCACCCCGAGTGGGTTACAAAATCAGCTCAATTCTCTAGCTTACATATTCGGCACGCTCAATCTCCGAGTAAACATGAGTAAAACCAAAGTAATGGTCTTCCGCAGAGGTAGATATTTATCTGAGGGCGAAAAATGGTTTTTGAGTGGAACACATTTGGACGTGATAAATAGATATAAGTACCTGGGATGTATTTTCACTACCAAAATATCTAAAAGTGCCTCGTAGAAGAGAATGTCATTGGAGGCAAGCAGAAAACCGTACAGATTATGAAAACCATGTGGTCACTTCACAATATTATTCCGACTGTATTCTTCAAACTTTTTGACGCGCAAGTACAATCGTCCTTGTTATAAGGTGCCGAGTTATGGCGCCTAGAAAGCCTAGACATGGTGGGAAAAGTGCACACATTCGCGTGCAAAAGATTTTAGGTTTAGACGTTAGAACACCTAGTCACCCTGTGTATTGTGAACTGGGTAGATATCCCCTGCATATTAACAGCACAATCAGAGCAATAAAATATTGGCTGAGGCTGTCAAAATTACCTTCTCAAAGATTATCAAGACAGGCATATGAAATGTTACAACATTCTAATATCCGTGAAAGAAAGAATTGGACTAGCTTAGTTAAAAAACACATTGTGTAGATTTGGATTTATGTATGTTTGGCTGAATGGTGGAGTACGGAACCGGACATCCTTCTTGAAACAAATAAAGCAAAGATTACAGGACTGCTATCGTCAGTCATGGGATGAACGACATCACAACAGTCAAAGATTCACATGGTACTCTAACGTAAAGGACTTATTTGGCACGGAAAGTTACCTGAGTTTCCTAACCATTAAAAAGTTTAGAGATTCCTTCATTCGCTTCCGATTTGGAATAAACAAACTGAGAGTTAACCAACATTACAGGCACAATGAAACAAACGATCTGGTTTGTCCATTCTGTAATACACTTGAAAATGAAACCCACTTCTTGCTAGAATGTAGCACATATGATAAGCTAAGGGAAAGATATATTGCAAAATATGTACATCCGAACAAAAGATACTGTGCTTACCTCTTAAAAGGTAACAATATCAGGAAAATTATGGATGTATCAATGTTTATATTTTATGCACTAAAGCTAAGGCAAGAGAAATGTATGGAAACACAATCTGTTTACAATGTGCTTGAAAACGTATGCTTGTCTAGTCAGTTCGAGAGCTGTAAGGACTGCTTGTATGAGTTGTTATGCAGCCATGATGATCCTTCAACAGGCTGTCTGCATATGAATGAAGCAAGTTCAAGTTCAAGTTCCTCTCTCTCTCTCTCTCTCTCTCTCTCTCTCTCTCTCTCTCTCTCTCTCTCTCTCCACCCCTGTTTGTGTGTCTTTCTGTATTTCTATCTGCATGCCTGCCTGCGTTTCTACATATCTGCCTGCCCGCTTCCCTACCCACTTATCCATCCACCCCTCCACATATTTATCCACTCATCCAACCATCCACTCGTCCCTCCCTCCCTCCCTTCCCCCCTCCCTCTTTTCCCCCCTCCCTCCCTCCATCTATCCATCCATCCATCGTCCATCTATCCATCTGTCCATCCGTCCATTATCCGTCTATCCATCCGTCCATCATCCATCTATCTATTCATCTAATCCATCCATCCATTCTCCATCCATCCTCTCATCCACTCGTCCACTTGTCCATCCATCCGTCCGTCCGTCCACATCAATATGTGGGATGTGTGTGTGTGTGTGTGTGTGTGTGATTGTGTGTGTGTGTGTGTTTGTGTGTGTGTGTGTGTGTGTGTGTGTGTGTGTGTGTGTGTGTGCGCGCGCGCGTGCGTGTGCGTGTTTGGGTGTGTGTAAATATAAAACGAAAATAAATATTTTCACCCAAGACTGGAAAGGATCATGTACGAAATAATGAGTCTGCATGGCTAAACCGCATAATGAAAGCTATATTTCATAGGCTTACGATATAGTTACCGTACAGTTTTTGCACGGTAAGGAGGGTACTACTAAGTCACTCGAGGTACCAAAACTATTAAAACACACATCCTTTGAACTTGTGAGCGTCTAAGTTGCAAATTCTAGCAAAAGAGGAAGACGACAGTGCATCATTTGTTGTCAGCACTCCTTAATCTATCTATAGATAGTGGCAGAGGATGCTAACATGGCTGTGAACTGCACGAGACACTGCTGTAAATGTCTGCCTCGGGATGAGTTGATTTATAATATAATTTATTATATTTATAAAGCGCCTTTCCCGAGGTTCTAAGCGCGTAACATATATACATACGTATACAAAATAAACATACAACACACAGTCTATTTAACAATGTTGTGCAAGATTGCCAACATTACAAGGCCCCAGAACGTTCAAGCTAAATCCTTCCTCAATGGCACACATCAAGATGCCCTTTGGGGGATGTCGTGTCGGTTCTATCAAAGGAATACAAGAACAGGCGCCGATAATGCACATGTGTATGTACAGCAAGCAGCCGTGGTGACTACTGTTGATCGAGATCTTCTGCGCATTGCGCATGGCAAGCGCCTCGGGGTGCTCTGACGCATTTCGCTCTACCTGTGTTACATATCCGTCCCCTTGATTTTCCTAAATTAGGGGTATGAATTAAATGTTCTTCCAGATTAGGAACGGCTATGAACCTTAATAATTCACTTGGCTCAACATTTGATTATATGCCTCATGCCATGCACAAAATCACTAACAAACAAGGGTTATCCTGAACAGAACTATTTCTTTAATGTATAATAAAGATATTCCAAATAGCAATATAAATGTACCACTACTAATGGTTAATAAACACAATGAATTAATTGATTAATTGTGTCAATCGGTTGCAACCACGAAAATAAAGAAACGATTTCAGTCTTAGAGTTTTCACTTTCTGTTAATGTTCATCCCTAAGGAGAGGGTTTCATTCACCAAAAGTTCAGTTTCTTGGTTCAAAGTTCTTTTCAGAGAGAGAGAACAGGTGTCAATCTACTCATCCATCTTGGTGAATGGTGGCAGACTTGTTGCGGAGGGCATGGTCGAGACTCTCCACATTGAATCTTGTGCACATATTGCCGGGAAGGGTCGCTTCACGTCCGGTAACCACCAGGCGTGGACGGGAGTGGAATAGATCTCGCTTGTCTGAGATCTAGAGCCTAAACTGCTTGACTGGCCGGTTTCTCCCTGCTATAACTCCACCGTTCCTCGTTATCACAGACTGTCATCAGCCGTCCGCGTGAGGCAGCGTGAGGCGGCGCCAGACAGTCCCAAAACTCCGTCTTGGTGAACTTTCGAGGAAGGGTCCGGCGTGCTTTTTGTCCCAGCGATGATGACTTAACAATGGACAATGGCACCTTCTCCCTGGAGCAGTCCTCCGCGTCTCCTATCATTGCACCATCAAGTCTTTCTGTCTCTCTCCTATTGTTTCATTCATTTTCGGCTGACCACCTGCATTCCCTCCTTCCCCCTTCTCTCCAGAGGGGGTCAACTCTCCAAATTATCAGGCACCACTAACAGGATTCTACTTCTGTAACAACCTGTAATGCAAAATGCATTAGAGCGGCCTGAGGCGGTGTTCGCACTACCGACACAGGCAGCCGTTTTATCTGCATAGCTGCGGAAAAATAATCTGTTTATGCTAATTTCCACAAGTCCACAAATCCAAGCAGTGAAGTAACGAGATCAAAACAAGTTTCCACTACACTCAAACACAAAGTAAGTGAGCCACAAACCCGGTACTGCAGGGACATGGTAGAAATAAGATCTCTCCGGCAATTACACAACACGGAGCGCTAAATTAGGAACGCGGGAATAGCAACAACGTTCCCTTCAATTCAGAACAAGAACTCTGACATAAAAAAGGAACAAGGATCACCCCTTTTTGCAATCAAAAACACGAACTATAACAAAGAAATGTAGGGACAAGAATGACCGCTTTTCAATCAAGAACAATAACTCTAAGGCAACAATGTAGGAACAAAATCACACGCTGCACTACAATGCCTGTCAGACTGAACGGAGATGGAACCAAATCTCCCTAGCAATTGTCATTAATAAATCACAAACTCCAGAATACAAGCATAAGGTGGAAACATATTTCCCCTTCGAACGTTTGACAAACTGCCACCAATCCGGCAATGCAGGAACACAGCGGAACCTACTGTCCCCTGCAATTACCCACAATACGCCAGATTATTATAATCAACAACAATTACCAACAGAACAACAACCAAAAAAACAAAAACAACGTACGACCGAATTTCTCGGCGTGCGGCCCACAGTGGGGATTTTCTCCGCGAGAACCCCGACTAACGTTTGATCTGTTACCTGTCTGTTGCGTGTCCAGCTGAGGGTTTTTCTCGCCTGAGTACATAGTAAAGCAGTCATTAATGATATTCTGGACTCTCGCTGACCGAACTTATTTTGTTGTATTTCAGGTGTCCTAGCAAAACTGCTGAGTTGTGGTAGTGCTGGGAATTGCTGAGATCTGGCTCTACTGTCCACTGGCGCTCAGTCTCATTCTCCCACTGTTTAATCTCATCCAGATCTTGCTCACTACCGACTGTGACACACACTGGCATGACTTGCTCACCACTGTCAATCCCATGGCATTGTTTTAGCATATTGGCATGGCACATCTTTGTCTTCCTTCTTTCATCAGGAGTGTCAATCACGTACGTCACCTCTCCTATTCGCTTTCTCACATTGAATGGCCCCGCATATCGTGCCACAAGAGGATTTTGAGGAGTTGGCAACAACATCATCACACTCTCTCCTGGTTCATAGCTTCTCTCTTTTGCTTTCCTGTCATACCACGCCTTCATTCGACCTTTGGCCTCTCCCAAGTGCTCATTCGCGCACTGTACTGCTCTTGTCAGTCTTTCTTTCATCTCGCTTATGTAGGCTATCACATTCTCTCTCCCTCCTCTCTCATTCAGCCATCTCTCCTTGATTAACTTCAGAGGACCGCGGACGTCGTGTCTGAATACTAGTTCAAAAGGAGTAAATCTCAGAGACTCTTGTACCGAATCTCTCACGGCAAACAAGACAAGGGGTACTCCTCTCGGCCAATCTCGAGGTTCACCGTCTCAATTGCATCTCAACATCTCCTTGAGAGTATGGTGGAATCTCTACAACGCTCTCTGACTTTGCGGATGGTACGCACTGCTAACCACGTGGTTTATTCTAAGCTCTTTGAGCGACTGATTGAACACCTTTGACATGAAATTATTTGGGACATAAAGTAGGAAACTGTTGAGTTAGAATACAGCAGGAAAAGGTCCTAGCAATCAAAGACATGCCCGCTCCTGACAGTAAGAAAGCTGTGAGAAGATTTTTGGGAATGATCGGGTACTACAGAAAGTTCTGCTGTAACCAAGCTGAAGTAGCTCTGCCGTTGACAAACTTGTTGCAAAAGGCCAAGATGTTTAGATGGACTGATCAATGTCAGCAGGCTTTTGAGATGCTAAAGTTGATTCTACTATGTAACCCTGTTTTGTTGGCACCAGACTCTAGCAAACAGCTTGAGCTCATGGTGGATGCATCGGATCAGACTATGGGAGCAGTGTTGATGCAGTCTGGAGATGACAATGTCAGGCATCCAGTAACACATTTTTCCAATAAGTTCTTGCAGTACCAGAAAGGTTACTCTACTGTGGAAAAGGTAGCTTTGAGTCTACTGAGTGTATTGTTACATTTTGAGGTGTATTTGAGACCCCCTGCACATGAGGTGATTGTACATACTGACCACAAGCCGTCGGTGTTCTTGAACAACACAAAGGGGAAGAACCAACGATTGTTGAGATGGAGTTCAGTCCTCCAAGAATTCCCATTGCGTATTGTGCATGTTCCAGGTCGAGAGAACGTGTTGGCTGATGCTTTGTCATGTTGTTCTATTTTATTGTTGAGTTCACACCATTTTTTGTTTGCAGAAAATTTCTTATTAAAATCATAAGAAATTTTCCATTAAACCGTGAGGGAGTGTTACCATTCAAACATTACTTTATTTTATTTGATGGCTGGGTGCTATGGCTGTGTTGAGGTTTTGGCGGGAGACCGGCTTGAACCCGTTGTACACCGAATTGGAGGTGATGCAATCGTGATTTGATTGGGTTGAGGTTGGTGGCGCATGCGCTGTGAATGACTCTTCAGTCTGGGACGGTGAAAATGTTTAAGTCAGTTGACTTGAGGAATATCAATGAAAGCAGACGTGTTTTTGAGCAGCTCCTTGTTGATGGGACAACACGTTAAGAAAAGTTTTTCGGTCTCCCCCTTTCCCTCTGAAAGATGTGTCAGAAGACCATCGTTTCCCGATTTGAAGAATTCCCGCCCCACCAAGACTTCTGAATCAAGTTGTCGCCTGAGAAAAGTTCGTTGTGATGCATTTGGAAAATTCGTGTTTGTGCGTGCAAGTGTGTGAGCCCGTCATGTATGGCCTTTTATCCTCTCATCTTGAGGGAGAGCCTTGAGAGAGAGTGTGCTTGTGAATGCACATTCCTAAGTGGATATCGTTTTGGGGCAGAAGTTTTCGTTGATTAATGTCGGGGAACGGTTTTCTCCCATCTGCTTGAACTTGTGAGTAACTTTGGGGTCAATTTTGGTTTCGGGTCAGTGGAATAACCCGCTGCCTTTTCGGTCACAGAGAGTAGACTGACAGAATTGATTTATTATTCTTATTGCATTGACTGTGATTCTGCCACCATTGCGTTTTTATTAAATTCAATCATCTTGATTGAGGTTGTGTTATAAGTGTGGATTGAGAGAGAGTGAATTAATTATTGCCCCCTTCCACTAGCAAAACCCCTAGACACGGGAGCCAAAAGATTCACTGCTTGAAAAGTGTGTGTGTGAGTGTGGAGGGAGGGGATAGATATCCCTTGTACATTGCAACTTTAGAGACTTTATTCATTATCGTTGTTATCTCAGCGGCTCCGAGTATATGTTGACTCAGCGTTGATGCTGTCGTGTCCCGACATTCTGCTCAAGACTCGGCCGCCGTAGTTTTGACAATGGTTATGTAGGAATCGCACTCGCTAACTACGTTCTGTAAACACATGTGTTCGCTAAAAGTGGAGAGAACGCAATTATTTCGGAGCGGAAGGTAAGGTTTGATGCCAATTAATCTGAGATGTACATCTCAATGACTGCTAACTGGAGACCTCGTAGATTCATTATTGTTATTTTCTCGCGACTTCGGCCATGTGTTGGACTCGGTGTCTATTATTCTGCGCAAGACTTGGTCGTCATAGTCGTGGTAATGCTTGTGTACCAAAAGTTTGCACTGCACTCATTATCTTCGTAACAAGTGTAAGGTCTACACGAACAAACAATATGTAATTCGTTTGTTCCTTGAAAGAGAGAGAAAATTGCGGGGATGCCTTAGAGCTAAAGATGAGAGTCGCCGCCGTTTTGTTTGAAAGACATAATTATGTATGTTAATTGGAATACTCATCACCATTGTCTGTGTGATTGTTGGTTGATGTGTATATAAATAGGCATGTGAAGTGATGCATAGATTTTTCGTAAGTGAGTGGACGCGTGGATGTTTGAATATTCTGAGATAACCAACCATATTCATATATGCATTGGATATAAAAGATTACGTCTGCTTACATGTAGAGGGATGTTCCACTCTTCTGGTCACAAGGGATGCCGGGACCTAAGGCGAATAGTATCATTTTGCTTCACTTCCCCAAACACTACAATGTCTGGGGAACACACACAGGGTCGTTTCTGTTCAACTGAATAAATTGACTAGCAGGTTTTCAATAATGGCAAAGAGTATTAGATACGAAGAAGATTGAATTTGGATATTTCACTGGGCGTGACTAATATGTCTCTCACTTGGATACAAGCTTTTTTCTTCTTCTCTCATTTTTTAAATTCACATATTACCAATGCAACCTACCTCCATTCCGTACACAACGCGTGAAGTTAACAGCACGCATTGTCTTACAAAATGGTTCATTATACTGCAAGTTGTCTTTTGGTCACGAAGCTACGGCAATTAGCTCCGTCGAGATCGAGACACACTCGCGAAGACAGAGTGATATTTTCCTACTTCTAGGGAAACAATGGCACGTCGCTTACAATATCTGTGAAAGACACGACTGTGTTTGGAACAGAAAGTTTTTTGTTTCTACAATGGTGACCTCCTGCTGTGTGAAGAACTGCCACAATCAGCATGACAGAGAGAATGATCGACATTATTGTTGTTGTACCGCGTGTTGCAACGCGAAAAGGCAAGGAAATGCTGGATCTCACAACTCAAAAGCCCCGTGAGTGGATCGCTCAACTAAACCTGAAGTCACTCACTTTTGACACTAAGGCAGATCGATATGTTTGTTCGGATCACTTTGTAAATGGTGAGAATTTGTTATGTTTTGCGTTTTGTAACTTAACAAATACTAGAAAAGACGGAAAGAGAGTATGTTTACCGTCCTATTTCACGGTCACTTGTAAGTTGTCGCTGCGATCGAGGCCTATTAAAAAAACCTCGACCCAGATTTGTACCGGTCCAATCAGATTGAACAAACATTGAATATCGATGCAATTGATGTTGCTGTTTTGTAGTATCAAAAAGTCAAATCAGGTAACAGAACAAAACACTGTTGCTAGTCTCTGCGACATCTCGGCCTTTCTTTCTCCCCTGTAATCTGTCCTGCATACTCTCTTTCCGTCTTTTCTAGTATTTGTTAAGTTACAAAACGCAAAACATAACAAATTCTCACCATTTACAAAGTGATCCGAACAAACATATCGATTTGCCTTAGTGTCAAAAGTGAGTGACTTCAGGTTCAGTTGAGCAATCCACTCACGGGGCTTTTGAGTTGTGAGATCCAGCATTTCCTTGCCTTTTTGCGTTGCAACACGCGGTACGACAACAA
>JAWQFJ010026846.1:122500-124291 GCA_034096865.1 Theodoxus fluviatilis | reverse complement strand
GGCTCGCCGTGAAAAACTCCCGTATACAAACGCAGACGAGCTACACGCATCATCTCCAGAGGATGGAGTCTGGTTATGCACTGAAGATTGGAGAGGTATCTCTTTTGAGATGCTTCGGGATCAAACGAGGAACGGCTTCCAAGTTCAAACTGACAACGAGCTTTGCAGACTCGAGCCTTCAGACCGCTTGACGAGTGGCGCGATGACAGGCGATGCTTTGACAAGAGATGGAGTTTCGAGCTTCGGCTCCTACGTGACCATTGAAATATGGCACCAACCTTCGGAAAAACCGAACACTCCGCATCCACCCACCAGCAGACAAACACCAAAGTTCAGTAAATGTCAGGTAATGTCAATGCTAAGTCCCATGCAATGGAAAGCTTAGAAATGCAAAAGCGAGATGTCACTCTTAATACGTGCAGCGTCGTGTTTACCGAGCACGTCATTTGGAAAATTCACGACATTCCATTCGTGATTCTAGTCACCCTGACAGAAGTTGTGGAGTAAGTACCTTCGACAAAAAAGAGGCAGTATTGATTATTCGCGGCGATTTTGAATACTCCTACAATACCGACAGCGAGAAGAGACGGAAACGTCAAAAAGTCTGATTGTAAAGAACGACTGAACTTCGCTCAACTGTAGAATATAAACCTCCAGATCAAAGCACAGCCTGAGGCATGATTTTTTTTTCTCCATCGGTACACACGTAATTCAAGACGAGTCGCATTCATAGTTTAATCCTTTGAAGATGTACTCACATATGACCATAACAAGATCGAGTGTAGCCCAAAATTGACAGACGAAGCGCGGAATTGCAAAGAGGAATCTAGCAGTCGATCGTCTTTTGATCTTATGTTTCTGCTGAGACAAGCTTGGCCCTACACGCTTCCTGTGCACGGAGGAAGTGGTTCCTTACAGGAGAAGAGAGCCACGTTATGGACCGTGTCTGGCACGCTGGTAACGCCTATATATTATGTGACAAGAGTGAGTCTTCTCTCTCTCTCTCTCTCTCTCCCTCCCTCCCTCTCTCTCTCTCTCTCTCTCTCTCTCCCTCCCTCTCCCGAAGGCTTTCTCTAACAGTCTTCACAGATGGCTGGCTCCGCCAGGTCCTCCGAGCCAATTACCCTGGCACAAAGCGCCACGGCCCGCACTGCAGCCACACTCCGCCAGCGACGCCCATCGCCTCGCTGCTGACAGACAATCGTCAGAAAGAAAACAGTCCTCGGCAAATAAGAGGACAACAATTCTAGAACGTTGACTTCACAAGTTCTTTCTAGTTATTAAAAAAGTGAGAGAGAGAGAGAGAGAGAGAGAGAGAAAAGAGAGAGAGAGAGAGAGAGAGAGAGAAAGAGAGAGAGAGAGAGAGAGAGAGAGAGAGAGAGAGGGAGGGAGAGAGGGTCAGAGAGCGAGAGCGAGAGAGAGGGAGCGAGAGATCGAGAGCGAGAGAGAGAGAGAGAGTGAGAGAGAGAGAGAGAGAATTAATGTGATAAAGAGAGTAACAGAAAGGGAGAGACAAAATGACACACATAGTGAGAGAGAACGAACAAACGAACGAGAGAGAGAGAGAGTCAGAGAGAGAGAGTAACAGAGAGGGGAAGACAAAATGATACATAATCAGAGGGAGAGAGGAAGAGAGAGAAACAGATAGAGAGAGAGAGGAAGAGAGAGAAACAGATAGAGAGAGAGACAAAGTGACACACATAGTGAGTGAGAGAGAGAGAGAGAGAGGGAGAGAGAGAGAGAGGAGGGGGAAAGAGAGGGAGAGAGAGAGGGGGGGGAGGGAGGGAGAGT
>JAWQFJ010026846.1:102500-117500 GCA_034096865.1 Theodoxus fluviatilis | reverse complement strand
AAGATGTAGGCACCAAGTCAACTTCGTCGCTAGCAGCAACTGCTCATGCCCCAAATTGTGGAGGGACGCATACACTCAGACTGTGCTGTATGTCATCTACTTGGACACGCTGCATTGCGCTTCCTGTGAGCGAAGAGAACGCACATGGCAGGTCAAGCAGAAGTACAACATACGGCAACAGCGTGACCGGGAATGGAATAGAGCCAGAACAAAAACAGATCACGTTGTGCTGAAGAGGATTGAGTTCGAATAAAGAAAACAAGAAGGTGAATTAGACAGACAATTACAGAACAAGGGCGGAGATAGAGAGAGAGAGAGAGAGAGAGAGAGAGAGAGGGGGGGGGGGGGGAGAAATGGCAGAGAAAAGGAGAGGCTGGGCAGAGGACGCAGGGACAAGAGAGACAGAAGAGGAAGGCGTGAAGTTCAGCAGAGGACAAGACACTAGAAGAAAAGACGGTAGCTGAAGAAAGGACAAGAACTGAAGAGGAAGGGGGCGGAAGGAGGTAGGAAAAGGGAGGGAGAGGGGCGGACGGTGGGGGAGGAGCAGGAAGAGATGAAGGGGAAAACAGGAGCATGATGGAGCGCCTGGTTAGGTTTGGAAAGCCAAGATGGCGATTGGCACGTTGTGGCTGCCAACCGTCCGCCCGACACCTCGCGACAGCCGGCGTAATTTGGGACCTGTCAGGTCAGATGAAGTGAGGCTCCCTTCCACACCACGTGACTGCCAGCAGTGATGCCAAGGTCGCAGTCCGATAGGACAAGAAAAGCAGAGTGAGGATGGAGGGGGGGGGGGGGGGAGGATGGAGGGGGGGATGATGGAGGGGGGGGGGGGTAGGACAGCGCCATCAAACAGAGGTATACATTCATCAAGAGAGTAAGTGGAAACATTCTTTGGGACAGTAGCTCGAAGAAAACAAAGCATTAGGAAGAGAACAATTCAAAAATACATTTTACAATGTTACAGAAAGCCATCCTGACGGTTTGATATATTTTTTTCCTGTAAACAAATGACATCAATTTTGGAGGTGAAAAGCTATCGCTTGGCCTTTTTTTTTACGGCGAGACTGATCAAGGACATGCACAAATCGATTCGAAAACACCAGCAGAAGTAAATGTAACTCTCTCTCTCTCTCTCTCTCTCTCTCTCTCTCTCTCTCTCTCTCTCTCTCTCTCTCTCTCTCTCTCTCACCTCCTGGTCGCGAATCGTGTAGAATCTGATCACATGCCGTTGGTAGTGTCTTTTGGACAAAAACTGTCTACACGTACACATGAACAACAAACTAGATATATTCTTAGAATTCAATGGGATCCACATAAAATTGATGAGTTTATCAGTAAGATAAATGACACGGACTTTAATGACGGTTTGAAACTAGCGACTAACAAAGTACCACAGTCTGTAGAAGAAGCCCTTTTGATATTCATGAACTGCTTAACTTCATGCCTCAAATGCATGACGAAAGAAATTAGAATAAATAACTTCACTCCTCGGAGAGATAAGGCTGACTGGTTTGACCGTGAATGCACGGCCGCAAGACGAGCGTCTAGGAGGGCTTTGAAACGATACAGAAAATCTAAACATCCACTTGATAAAGACAGTTATAATCTGCTTGAAAGTGTATGTTTGTCTAGCCAGCCCTAGAGTTGTAAGGATTATCAGTAAATGTTGTTATGTAATTATGGTGATCATTCAATGGGCTGTCGGCCTACGAATAAAGCAAGTTCAAATTCAAATTCAAATTCAAATTCTCTCTCTCTCTCTCTCTCTCTCTCTCTCTCTCTCTCTCTTCTTTCTCTCTCTCTCTCCCTCTCTCTCAAAACTGCATTTATCTAAATTGAGGGACAGGCGTGACTTCAATGCACTTGGTCGTAAACATGTCAACAATCCAGTGAAGCCATTCTGTTGGGTATCTCCCGCCTGCGTGTGGCGCCCTGCTTTCACGCCTCTGTCCTGCTTTCACGCCTCTGTCCTGCTTTCACGCCTCTGTCCTGCTTTCCTCTGTCCTGCTTTCACGCCTCTGTCCTGCTTTCACACCTCTGTCCTGCTTTCCTCTGTCCTGCTTTCACGCCTTTGTCCTGCTTTCACGCCTCTGTCCTGCTTTCACGTCTCTGTCCTGCTTTCACACCTCTGTCCTGCTTTCCTCTGTCCTGCTTTCACGCCTCTGTCCTGCTTTCACGCCTCTGTCCTGCTTTCACGTCTCTGTCCTGCTTTCACGCCTCTGTCCTGCTTTCCCGCCTCTGTCCTGCTGTCACGCCTCTGTCCTGCTTTCACGCCTCTGTCCTGCTTTCCTCTGTCCTGCTTTCCTCTGTCCTGCTTTCCTCTGTCCTGCTTTCCCGCCTCTGTCCTGCTTTCACACCTCTGTCCTGCTTTCACGCCTCTGTCCTGCTTTCCTCTGTCCTGCTTTCCTCTGTCCTGCTTTCCCGCCTCTGTCCTGCTTTCCTCTGTCATGCTTTCCTCTGTCCTGCTTTCACGCCTCTGTCCTGCTTTCCCGCCTCTGTCCTGCTTTCACGCCTTTGTCCTGCTTTCACGTCTCTGTCCTGCTTTCCTCTGTCCTGCTTTCACGTCTCTGTCCTGCTGTCACGCCTCTGTCCTGCTTTCACGCCTTTGTCCTGCTTTCACGCCTCTGTCCTGCTTTCACGCCTCTGTCCTGCTTTCCTCTGTCCTGCTTTCACGCCTCTGTCCTGCTTTCCCGCCTCTGTCCTGCTTTCACGCCTCTGTCCTGCTTTCACGTCTCTGTCCTGCTTTCCTCTGTCCTGCTTTCACGCCTCTGTCCTGCTTTCCTCTGCCCTGCTTTCACGCCTCTGTCCTGCTTTCCTCTGTCCTGCTTTCACGCCTCTGTCCTGCTTTCACGCCTCTGTCCTGCTTTCACGCCTCTGTCCTGCTTTCCTCTGTCCTGCTTTCACGCCTCTGTCCTGCTTTCACGCCTCTGTCCTGCTTTCACGCCTCTGTCCTGCTTTCACGCCTCTGTCCTGCTTTCCTCTGTCCTGCTTTCACGCCTCTGTCCTGCTTTCAATCCTCTGTCCTGCTGTCACGCCTCTGTCCTGCTTTCCTCTGTCCTGCTTTCCTCTGTCCTGCTTTCCTCTATCCTGCTTTCCTCTGTCCTGCTTTCCCGCCTCTGTCCTGCTTTCACGCCTCTGTCCTGCTTTCACGCCTCTGTCCTGCTTTCACGCCTCTGTCCTGCTTTCACGTCTCTGTCCTGCTTTCCTCTGTCCTGCTTTCACGTCTCTGTCCTGCTTTCCCGCCTCTGTCCTGCTGTCACGCCTCTGTCCTTCTTTCACGCCTCTGTCCTGCTTTCCCGCCTTTGTCCTGCTTTCCTCTGTCCTACTTTTACGTCTCTGTCCTGCTTTCACGCCTCTGTCCTGCTGTCACGCCTCTGTCCTGCTTTCACGTCTCTGTCCTGCTTTCACGCCTCTGTCCTGCTGTCACGCCTCTGTCCTGCTTTCACGTCTCTGTCCTGTTTTCCTCTGTCCTGCTGTCCCGCCTCTGTCCTGCTTTCACGCCTCTGTCCTGCTTTCACGCCTCTGTCCTGCTTTCACGCCTCTGTCCTGCTTTCACGCCTCTGTCCTGCTTTCACGCCTCTGTCCTGCTTTCCTCTGTCCTGCTTTCACGCCTCTGTCCTGCTGTCACGCCTCTGTCCTGCTTTCACGCCTCTGTCCTGTTTTCACGCCTCTGTCCTGCTTTCACGCTTCTGTCCTGCTTTCACGCCTCTGTCCTGCTTTCCTCTGTCCTGCTTTCACGCCTCTGTCCTGCTTTCACGCCTCTGTCCTGTTTTCCTCTGTCCTGCTGTCACGCCTCTGTCCTGCTTTCACGCCTCTGTCCTGCTTTCACGCCTCTGTCCTGCTTTCCTCTGTCCTGTTTTCACGCCTCTGTCCTGCTTTCCTCTGTCCTGCTTTCACGCTTCTGTCCTGCGTTCACGCCTGTGTCCTGCTTCCACGCCTCTGTCCTGCTTTCCCGCCTCTGTCCTGCTTTCCTCTGTCCTGCTTTCACGCCTCTGTCCTGCTTTCCTGTGCCCTGCTTTCACGCCTCTGTCCTGCTTTCCTCTGCCCTGCTTTCCTCTGTCCTGCTTTCCTCTGTCCTGCTTTCACGCTTCTGTCCTGCTTTCCTTTGTCCTGCTTTCACGCTTCTGTCCTGCTTTCCTCTGCCCTGCTTTCACGCCTCTGTCCTGCTTTCACGCTTCTGTCCTGCTTTCACGCTTCTGTCCTGCTTTCCCGCCTCTGTCCTGCTTTCCCGCCTCTGTCCTGCTTTCCCGCCTCTGTCCTGCTTTCCTCTGTCCTGCTTTCACGCCTCTGTCCTGCTTTCACGCCTCTGTCCTGCTTTCACGCCTCTGTCCTGCTTTCCTCTGTCCTGCTTTCACGCCTCTGTCCTGCTTTCACGCTTCTGTCCTGCTTTCCTCTGTCCTGCTTTCACGCCTCTGTCCTGCTTTCACGCCTCTGTCCTGCTTTCCTCTGCCCTGCTTTCACGCCTCTGTCCTGCTTTCACGCCTCTGTCCTGCTTTCCCGTCTCTGTCCTGCTTTCCTCTGTCCTGCTTTCCTCTGTCCTGCTTTCCCGCCTCTGTCCTGCTTTCCTCTGTCCTGCTTTCACGCCTCTGTCCTGCTTTCACGTCTCTGTCCTGCTTTCACGTCTCTGTCCTGCTTTCACGCCTCTGTCCTGCTTTCACGCCTCTGTCCTGCTTTCCTCTGTCCTGCTTTCACGCCTCTGTCCTGCTTTCACGCCTCTGTCCTGCTTTCACGCCTCTGTCCTGCTTTCCTCTGTCCTGCTGTCACGCCTTTGTCCTGCTTTCACGCCTCTGTCCTGTTTTCACGCCTCTGTCCTGCTTTCCTCTGTCCTGCTTTCACGCCTCTGTCCTGCTTTCCCGTCTCTGTCCTGCTTTCCTCTGTCCTGCTTTCCTCTGTCCTGCTTTCCCGCCTCTGTCCTGCTTTCCTCTGTCCTGCTTTCACGCCTCTGTCCTGCTTTCACGTCTCTGTCCTGCTTTCACGTCTCTGTCCTGCTTTCACGCCTCTGTCCTGCTTTCACGCCTCTGTCCTGCTTTCCTCTGTCCTGCTTTCACGCCTCTGTCCTGCTTTCACGCCTCTGTCCTGCTTTCCTCTGTCCTGCTGTCACGCCTCTGTCCTGCTGTCACGCCTCTGTCCTGCTTTCACGCCTCTGTCCTGCTTTCACGCCTCTGTCCTGCTTTCCTCTGCCCTGCTTTCACGCCTATGTCCTGCTTTCACGTCTCTGTCCTGCTTTCACGCCTCTGTCCTGCTTTCACGCCTCTGTCCTGCTTTCACGCCTCTGTCCTGCTTTCACGCCTCTGTCCTGCTTTCACGCCTCTGTCCTGCTTTCCTCTGCCCTGCTTTCACGCCTCTGTCCTGCTTTCCTCTGTCCTGCTTTCACGCCTCTGTCCTGCTTTCCTCTGTCCTGCCTTCACGTCTCTGTCCTGCTTTCACGCCTCTGTCCTGCTTTCCTTTGCCCTGCTTTCACGTCTCTGTCCTGCTTTCCTCTGCCCTGCTTTCACGTCTCTGTCCTGCTTTCCTCTGTCCTGCTTTCACGCCTCTGTCCTGCTTTCACGCCTCTGTCCTGCTTTCACGCCTCTGTCCTGCTTTCACGCCTTTGTCCTGCTTTCCCGCCTCTGTCCTGCTTTCACGCCTCTGTCCTGCTTTCCTCTGTCCTGCCTTCCTCTGTCCTGCTTTCCCGCCTCTGTCCTGCTTTCCTCTGTCCTGCTTTCACGCCTCTGTCCTGCTTTCACGCCTCTGTCCTGCTTTCACGCCTCTGTCCTGTCATCATGGAGACTTCTCTGACCACTCGCCCTCCTCCCGTCCGACGCCTGTTTTACGTCGGAGTCGCGAGTCACGGAGTGCTTCCCCCGATTTCCCGTGGAGGAGACTGTTCTATTTGCGCAGCAGAGATGGAAGTCAGCTCCAAAAGAGTGCCAGAGGAGAATGATCGAATATTCCAAATCCATTCAATGGGTCTCTTTCTTGTCCTCGCGGGCTTCAAGCGCTTCAGAAGGTGGAATGAGTGCGAATAGGAAAGTATCCTCCCACTGCTGTGCTTTTGCCTTGTTAGCAAAATAACACGTGACCCTGTGAGAGAGTGGGCCTAGTGTCATTGTATCGGGACAAGGGAGTTTTCCGCAGATTGCACCAGCAGTAAAAATATTGCATATAAGACATGTGTCATCGCAGGTCAAATACAATCAGGGGATATTTTTGGTGTAGGGGAAAACACTTGAGCATCCTCAAGGATGTCCATATTGGTTCAGTATGCAAGAATTCAGTCGGGTGGATGGGTGAACATACGGAAAGGATATAATGAAGTATGGATGTGTGTGTGTGTGTGTGTGTGTGAGAGAGAGAGAGAGAGAGAGAGAGAGAGAGAGAGAGAGAGAGAGACAGACAGAGAGAGAGAGATAGAGAGACAGACAGACAGACAGACAGAGAGAGAGACAGAGACAGAGACAGAGACGGAGACACACACAGAGACAATGAGAGAGAGAGAGAGACAGACAGACAGACAGACAGAGAGAGAGAGACAGAGAGAGAGACAGAGACAGAGACAGAGACGGAGACACACACAGAGACAATGAGAGAGAGAGACAGACAGAGAGAGAGAGAGAGAGAGAGAGAGAGAGACAGAGACAGAGACAGAGACAGAGAGTCTTGGAGGTCAAGGACGAGACATTGGGGACTTCAGATCTAGAGAGGCACAAGGAAGGTCTACATAAATCAATGCACGGAAACACCGCAGACGTCTTCAGGGTGACAGGTAAGCCTGTCGAATCCCGGACAAACCCCAGACGTGGCGTGACTCACGTGGGAAAGTGAGACAGGAGCGAGGGAGATCACGCCACCGCATGTCTGCACGTGTGCAGTGTGTACACATGCGCACACGGTGACTTCCTGAGTGTCTACCCTGGGTGGCGGCGTGACATCTCCTCGTTATCGGGATGAATCAACAGGTGAGTGTACCTGCTCCGCTCGACAAGGACAGTCGGGCAGGTGAAGGGGAGGGAGGAGAGCTCCAGGCGTATGTCTCGCTCAACTCTCCTCTGCTGCGGTGGCGAGACCGCCACGGCGCTTACCGCCAACGAGGTGGAGGAGAAAGTAAAGCAGCGTCACTGGAGCCAACAAGGGGGACGCCATGATGAGGGTCTGGGTGCCAGGGACAGACTCAGCACCAGACGTCCCACCTTCCAAAGTCCTGCCTAATTGCAGCTTGTGGGGAGAGGAGGCGAGAAGACACTGCGGAGCCGACGGTGGTGGTGTGATGACGGATGAAAAAGGCGGGAGTTTGCGGAGGAGGGGTAGGCAGGGATCAAGGAGGTGCGAGGGAGGGGCGAGGAAAGCAACAAAGCGAAAAACTTATTGGAGGGAAGAGAATAAAAAAGCTGAATGGATGGGAAGGGGGTTGGGTGAGGGGATAGGGAAGGGTTGAGGGGATAGGGAAGGGGGTTGGGGGAGGGGATAGGGAAGGGGGGAGGGGGAGGGGATAGGGAATGGCGAGCTAGAGAGACGAGTTCCAAGATTAGAGAAGCAGGATGATGTGAAGAACACGAAATCTGGGTGGGGGTTGGTAGTGGGAGTGACGGGTGGATGGTAGGGGGTTGGTAGTGGAAGTGAGAGGTGGATGGCTGGGGGTTGGTAGTAGCAGTGAGAGGTGGATGGCTGGGGGTTGGTAGTGGGGAGTGAGAGGTGGATGGCTGGGGGTTGGTAGTGGGGAGTGAGAGGTGGATGGCTGGGGGTTGGTAGTGGGAGTGAGAGGTGGATAGCTCGGGGTTGGTAGTGAGAGTGAGAGGTGGATGGTAGGGGGTTGGTAGTGGGGAGTGAGAGGTGGATGGCTGGGGGTTGGTAGTGGGGAGTGAGAGGTGGATGGCTGGGGGTTGGTAGTGGGGAGTGAGAGGTGGATGGCTGGGGGTTGGTAGCGGGAGTGAGAGGTGGATGGCTGGGGGTTGGTAGTGGGAGTGAGAGGTGGATGGCTGGGGGTTGGTAGTGGGAGTGAGAGGTGGATGGCTGGGGGTTGGTAGTGGGAGTGAGAGGTGGATGGCTGGGGGTTGATAGTGGGGATAGAGAGGTGGATGGCTGAGGGTTGGTAGTGGGAGTGAGAGGTGGATGGCTGGGGGTTGGTAGTGGGAGTGAGAAGTGGATGGCTGGGGGTTGGTAGTGGGGAGTGAGAGGTGGATGGCTGGGGGTTGGTAGTGGGAGTGGGAGGTGGATGGCTGGGGGTTGGTAGTGGGAGTGAGAGGTGGATGGAAGGGGGTTGGTAGTGGCAGTGAGAGGTGGATGGCTGGGGGTTGGTAGTGGGGAGTGAGAGGTGGATGGCTGGGGGTTGGTAGTGGGAGTGAGAGGTGGATGGCTGGGGGTTGGTAGTGGGTAGCGAGGGACGGATGGCTGGGGGTTGGTAGTGAGAGTGGGAGGTGGATGGTAGGGGGTTGGTAGTGGGGAGTGAGAGGTTGATGGCTGGGGTTGGTAGTGGGGAGTGAGAGGTGGATGGCTGGGGGTTGGTAGTGGGAGTGAGAGGTGGATGGCTGGGGGTTGGTAGTGGGAGTGAGAAAGGGATGGCTGGGGGTTGGTAGTGGGGAGTGAGAGGTGGATGGCTGGGGGTTGGTAGTGGGAGTGAGAGGTGGATGGCTGGGGGTTGGTAGTGGGAGTGAGAGGTGGATGGAAGGGGGTTGGTAGTGGCAGTGAGAGGTGGATGGCTGGGGGTTGGTAGTGGGGAGTGAGAGGTGGATGGCTGGGGGTTGGTAGTGGGAGTGAGAGGTGGATGGCTGGGGGTTGGTAGTGGGTAGCGAGGGACGGATGGCTGGGGGTTGGTAGTGAGAGTGGGAGGTGGATGGTAGGGGGTTGGTAGTGGGGAGTGAGAGGTTGATGGCTGGGGGTTGGTAGTGGGGAGTGAGAGGTGGATGGCTGGGGGTTGGTAGTGGGAGTGAGAGGTGGATGGTAGGGGGTTGGTAGTGGGAGTGAGAGGTGGATGGCTGGGGGTTGGTAGTGGGGAGTGAGAGGTGGATGGCTGGGGGTTGGTAGTGGAAGTGAGAGGTGGATGGCTGGGGGTTGGTAGTGGGGAGTGAGAGGTGGATGGCTGCGGGTTGGTAGTGGCAGTGAGAGGTGGATGGCTGGGGGTTGGTAGTGGAAGTGAGAGGTGGATGGCTGGGAGTTGGTAGTGGGGAGTGAGAGGTGGATGGCTGGGGGTTGGTAGTGGGAGTGAGAGGTGGATGGCTGGGAGTTGGTAGTGGGAGTGAGAGGTGGATGATAGGGGGTTGGTAGTGAGAGTGAGAGGTGGATGGCTGGGGGTTGGTAGTGGGGAGTGAGAGGTGGATGGCTGGGGGTTGGTAGTAAGGAGTGAGAGGTGGATGGCTGGGGGTTGGTAGTGGGGATAGAGAGGTGGATGGCTGGAGGTTGGAAGTGGGAGTGAGAGGTGGATGGCTGAGGGTTGGTAGTGGGAAGTGAGAGGTGGATGGCTGGGGGTTGGTAGTGGGGAGTGAGAGGTGGATGGTAGGGGGTTGGTAGTGGGAGTGAGAGGTGGATGGCTGGGGGTTGGTAGTGGGAGTGAGAGGTGGATGGCTGGGGGTTGGTAGTGGGAGTGAGAGGTGGATGGTAGGGGGTTGGTAGTGGGGAGTGAGAGGTGGATGGCTGGGGGTTGGTAGTGGGGAGTGAGAGGTGGATGGCTGGGGGTTGGTAGTCTGAGTGAGAGGTGGATGGCTGGGGGTTGGTAGTGTGAGTGAGAGGTGGATGGTAGGGGGTTGGCTGGGAGGGGAGAACAATTAGCTGATTAGGGTGAGGGAGGGAGGGAGGTTGCGATGGTGTATCATAGTGGAAGGACGCAGTGGACTAGACAACTGCGTGTGCCAAAGGACACAGCGAGCAGGCTGTCTGGGTCACGTGGTCAAGACAGCATTATTCATCCCCGTCACGTTTTCAGTGCGGATCCAGGGTGCAGTTTCATGCAGTCGTGTTCGCGACACAGGTGTTGATTGCATGTCAGAATACGATACGACTTCAAGCGTGGGCCTGGCTTGAGTCCTCAATAGAAACGTTTTATGGGAATGCAGATGCACACATGCAGACACGCATCTGCATGTATTGTGCATCCATGTGGGGTGTGTGTGTATGTGTGTGTGTGAGTGTGCGTGCGTGCGTGCGTGCGTGCGGGTGTGTGTGTGCGTGCGTGCGTGCGTGTGTGCGTGGGTACGTGTGTGCGTGTGTGTGTGTGTGTGCGTGCGTGCGTGCGTGTGTGCGTGTGTGTGTGTGTGCGTGCGTGCGTGTGTTCGTGGGTACGTGTGTGCGTGGGTACGTGTGTGTGTGAGCGCGACCGCAGCTACCTATGCCTCAGTGTTTTTCAGTGTGACGCCTGTCTGTTTGTCTTTCATGCTTCTGTGTGTTCGTTTGTCTGTGTCTCAATGTAAATAACTGTCCGTGCTGATTGCCAAACAGCCTGTTTCTTCACCAGTCTCTGCATCAGCCAACTTGCTCATTTGCTCGTAACGTTTCCTCATTTGCAAACTGCAAAACCATTTTATCCTACAATGCATTCTTGCAAACATTTCACTTTGAGCATGCCTCATGTGCCTCTCTAAAGCAAAGACCCCGGCTGCGTTTGAAGTGGGGGAGAGGGAGAGAAGAATATACAGTTGCGGACACCTGCTGAATACGCACGTCAGCCCGCGTTCCGGGCACAAGGCCTGCGCGAAGCACGACATCGCCATAAAGCTGCCTGAACAGACCACAACAAAAACTGCTCCACCGCCGTCCTTGCGGGGCAGAGAAATGAGATGAATGCGGGTTTGAAAGGGAGACCAGGCAGCCAGGAACGGCGGAGCGAGCGTTCTGCTTACAACGCCCAGACTTTATTCGGTACCGAAGACAACACGACCCCACGCTCGCTTCTGCATGGACAATCAAACTCTCCCGTAGCGTACGCGACAGCGACCTCCTTTTTCCACAATCCACGCTGATGTCATGGTAAGGCGTGCCCTTGAAAGGCAGGCCATGGAGAGGGAGGGAGAGTTAAGCACCTACACGTGGCTCACGGCTTTATGATCGGGGGCATCATCAGCCGCCACACCTGCCACGGGAGATTCACGGGACAACAAAAATGTCCATGAAAGAAAGGCAGGGTCTTCCTGGCCGTAACCTTTCCTCTAACAATCGTTTTATGCCCGCGGTTCTGGTGCTGGCCGGGGTGACCACGCTGTTGGTCTTGTGCCACGCACAGGCCGCGAGGCGCCCCGGACTGCGCTCCGCCCTCACGCCGCGTCAGCGCCGGGCTGAGAAGAGGCGATGGGAGGCCAAAGGTTACGTCTGTCGATGGATCAAGTCGTGGTGGAGGAATTGTGACTCCTTAGATTGGCGAGGGAGGTGCACGATCGTGTCTTGTCACGCTGGAGTCGCGTCCATTTTTTCCCTGCCAGTGATGCGTACAGCGAGACTCTCACATCCGGGACTTTCGACTCACATCAAATATTTCACTTCCTGAGCAGACGCTTTGTTATACTCTTTGCTATTGGACAGGCCGTCCACCAATGGTTAAAAAGAATTCCTTTAGCTGCAAGTTGAGTAACTGAATGGGCCCTTCTCCCTTCAGTAGCCATTTAAAAGTAGCATTTGTATGACGTGGGAGGTGTGTAATATTTTTCCATATTCTATTTTGTGAGCTTCAATCTACCTGATCAAATATTGTTACCTCTTCCCTTGCCGTTTTGATCTAAAGTTGAGTTGTAACCTTTACAATGTAACTTTCAGCAACACTTTCCCTACATGCTGTCCGACGTCATGGCCATAAATGGAACGTCCAAGACAGTGGACAGACCAGTGTACGACAGACCATCTCATCAGCAGTGACCGCCAGCTTTCGGGAGAGAGATGTCCACTTGGAGTAGGTAATAATAAATGTATTGTGCATACATCCGCTTCGGCCTTTGCTGTCAAAGAGGGCTCTCCCTTTTTTAATTTCTAGGGCTGGGTGGGGATGTTTTCCTCCGAAGGGGAGCGGAGAAGTGAGACACCGGTAACCTGCAGGGATGCACCCCGCCCAGGCTTGAGTGGCGGGTAGCTTGACATTCATGAGGCCTGCAGCGTGCCTGCCTTCCAGCCTCTCTGTGTTCCTCTCTTCCAGCCTCTCTGGGTCTCTGCCTTCCAGCCTCTCTGTGTTCCTCTCTTCCAGCATCTCTGTGTCTCTGCCTTCCAGCCTCTCTGTGTTCCTCTCTTCCAGCCTCTCTGTGTTTCTCTCTTCCAGCCTCTCTGTGTCTCTGCCTTCCAGCCTCTCTGTGTTCCTCTCTTCCAGCCTCTCTGTGTCTCTGCCTTCCAGCCTCTCTGTGTTCCTCTCTTCCAGCCTCTCTGTGTCTCTGCCTTCCAGCCTGTGTTCCTCTCTTCCAGCCTCTCTGTGTTTCTCTCTTCCAGCCTCTCTGTGTCTCTGCCTTCCAGCATGTGTCTCTGCCTTCCAGCCTCTTTGTGTTTCTCTCTTCCAGCCTCTCTGTGTTCCTCTCTTCCAGCCTCTCTGCGTCTCTGCCTTCCAGCCTCTCTGTGTTCCTCTCTTCCAGCCTCTCTGTGTGCCTGCCTTCCAGCCTCTCTGTGTTCCTCTCTTCCACCTATCTGTGTGCCTGCCTTCCAGCCTCTCTGTGTGCCTGCCTTCCAGCCTCTCTGTGTGCCTGCCTTCCAGCCTCTGGGTTCCTCTTTTCCAGCCTCTCTGTGTTTCTCTCTTCCAGCCTCTCTGTGTCTCTGCCTTCCAGTTTCTCCGTGTCCCTGCCTTCCTGCCTCTCCGTGTCTTTGCCTTCCAGTTTCTCCGTGTCCCTGCCTTCCTGCCTCTCCGTGTTTTTGCCTTCCTGCCTCTCTGTGTCTTTGCCTTCCTGCCTCTCCGTGTCTTTGTCTTCCTGCCTCTCTGTGTCTTTGCCTTCCTGCCTCTCTGTGTCTCTGCCTTCCAGTTTCTCCGTGTCCCTGCCTTCCTGCCTATCCGTGTCTCTGCCTTCCATGCAGCCTCTCCGTGTCTTTGCCTTCCAGTTTCTCCGTGTCCCTGCCTTCCTGCCTCTCTGTGCCTTTGCCTTCCTGCCTCTCCGTGTCTTTGCCTTCCTGCCTCTCTGTGTCTCTGCCTTCCAGTTTCTCCGTGTCCCTGCCTTCCTGCCTCTCTGTGTCTTTGCCTTCCAGCCTCTCCGTGTCCCTGCCTTCCTGCCTCTCTGTTTGCCTTCCAGCCTCTCCGTGTCTCTGCCTTCCAGTTTCTCCGTGTCCCTGCCTTCCTGCCTCTCTGTGTGCCTGCCTTCCAGCCTCTCCGTGTCTCTGCCTTCCTGCCTCTCCGTGTCTTTGCCTTCCAGCCTCTCCGTGTCCCTGCCTTCCTGCCTCTCTGTCTGCCTTCCATGCAACCTCTCCGTGTCTCTGCCTTCCAGTTTCTCCGTGTCCCTGCCTTCCTGCCTCTCTGTCTGCCTTCCATGCAGCCTCTCCGTATCTCTGTCTCCAGCCTTTCCGTGTCCCCGCCTTCCTGCCTCTCTGTCTGCCTTCCATGCAGCCTTTCCGTGTCCCCGCCTTCCTGCCTCTCTGTCTGCCTTCCATGCAGCCTCTCCGTGTCTCTGCCTTCCAGTTTCTCCGTGTCCCTGCCTTCCTGCCTCTCTGTCTGCCTTCCATGCAGCCTTTCCGTGTCCCCGCCTTCCTGGTCTCACTTAGAGGTACTGTCCATTTTCTCTGCATCCGGAACTGCCCTAACATGCTGCTTTATTACCCCGTGCTAACGTTATCAACGTTGTCATCAAATTAGCAGCAGCATCGTCGTTCTTGTCATCGTCGTCGTCGTCCTCCTCCTCCTCCTCCTCCCCCCCCCCCTCCTGCCCATCATCATCATCATCATCATCATCATCATCATCATCATCATCATCGTCATCAATATCGTTGACGTCGTCGTAGTTGCAGTTGTTATTAGCAGCAGCAGCAGCAGCAGCATTATCATAATCGTCGTCGTCGTCATCATTAGCATCATCATCACAGCCGTGCATCCTCAACATCATTGTCACCGTCACAGCCTGACATCACGCCCCGCTGTCGTTTCTGGACCCGCGCAGTATATATATATATATATTATCAGGGAAGAAAACTCCGTCCCGAGGCCGTAAACTGCAGATTTATTCATGGCTCAATTACGCAGCGGCCACGTTTGTATTCAGTGGGCGTTCTCCACACACACCTCGGGCGGGGCGTCTCCAGCGCGGGGGAAGTGCACGGCAGCCTGGCATTTCCAGGCACCGCCTCTCTTGACAGCGGCACTTAGCGCCAGCCACAGCACCACTCTGCTGGCCCGCAAGACGTCGTCACTACTCCATGAAATGTGTACAGCTTGCTGGGCAATGGACACGTCCTCCCAGCTTTGTGGGAAATGATTCTACAGTCATGCGTCTACTGGAGATGGACAAGTCCCTTGCTGCGCAGTTTTGCTTTCCAGAGCTGTCGAGGAGGTCTTCCACACAGGATTGCCCAATTCATGGGTGGGTGGGTGGGTGGGTTGTGTTATTTTGACTTTCAGCAGCTTGCACGACGCAAACAGTGCGCCTGAGTCAAGAAGTGAGATATCTCATCATGTTTGTCCAAATATTATAAAGATGTGTCCGTCACACACAGACACAGACACACACACACACACACACACACACACACACACACACACACACACACACACACACACACAGGGTGTACTTGCGACAGAGCTCACAAATGAAACTTCTCCAACAGTTTCTGTCACAAATCATAGAGACCCAGTCTCAATAGAAGCACTGCACAAATAAATAATATTTTCGCTTTTTGTCAGCTTGCATTTTCAACCAACTTTTCTCCATCTCTCCTTCCTCACGAGCTTTTACTGTTCCATCACAGAGCATCACCACGACCACCGCCGCCGCCACCACTACCGCCGCCGCCGCAACCACCACCACCACCACCACTACAGTCCCATCTCTCAAACAACCAGTCCAGAGAAAAGCATCTTCTCTGAGTCATTTCTCTCAAAAACAATTTCCATTTCAACAGCAACCTGCAACGCAAGGCGGTTTGGCT
>JAWQFJ010026846.1:67500-100000 GCA_034096865.1 Theodoxus fluviatilis | reverse complement strand
AGAGTGTAACACTCCACTCTACCACGGCCATGTGTTCACCAGCAGAGTGTAACACTCCAGTTTACCACAGCCATGTGTTCACCAGCAGAGTGTAACTCTCCACTCCACTACGGCGATGTGATCACCAGCACATTGTAACTCTCCACTCTACCACAGCGATGTGTTCACTAGAGTGTAACTCTCCACTCTACCACGGCGATGTGTTCACCAGCAGAGTGTAACACTCCACTCTACCGCGGCGATGTGTTCACCTGCAGAGTGTAACACTCCACTCTACCACGGCCATGTGTTCACTAGAGTGTAACTCTCCACTCTACCACGGCGATGTGTTCACCAGCAGAGTGTAACACTCCACTCTACCGCGGCGATGTGTTCACCTGCAGAGTGTAACACTCCACTCTACCACGGCCATGTGTTTACCAGCAGAGTGTAACACTCCCCTCTACCACGGCGATGTGTTCACCAGCAGAGTGTAACTCTCCAATCTACCACGGCAATGTGTTCACCAGCAGAGTGTAACACTCCACTCTACCGCGGCGATGTGTTCACCTGCAGAGTGTAACACTCCACTCTACCACGGCCATGTGTTTACCAGCAGAGTGTAACACTCCCCTCTACCACGGCGATGTGTTCACCAGCAGAGTGTAACTCTCCAATCTACCACGGCAATGTGTTCACCAGCAGAGTGTAACACTCCACTCTACCACGGCGATGTGTTCACCAGCAGAGTAACACTCCACTCTACCACGGCGATGTGTTCACCAGCAGAGTGTAACACTCCACTCTACCATGGCCATGTGTTCACTAGCAGAGTGTAACACTCCACGCTACCACGGCGATGCGTTCACCAGCAGAGTGTAACTCTCCACTCTGCCACGGCCATGTGTTCACCAGCAGAGTGGAACTCTCCACTCTACCACGGCCATGTGTTCACCAGCAGAGTGTAACACTCCACTCTACCACAGCGATGAGTTCACCAGCAGAGTGTAACTCTCCACTCTACCAGTGTTCACCAGCAGAGTGTAACACTCCACTCTACCACAGCCATGTGTTCACCAGCAGAGTGTAACACTCCACTCTACCACGGCGATGTGTTCACCAGAGTGTAACACTCCACTCCACTACGGCGATGTGTTCACCAGCACAGTGTAACACTCCACTCTGCCACGGCCATGTGTTCACCAGCAGAGTGTAACTCTCCACTCTACCAGTGTTCACCAGCAGAGTGTAACACTCCACTCTACCACAGCCATGTGTTCACCAGCAGAGTGTAACACTCCACTCTACCACGGCGATGTGTTCACCAGAGTGTAACTCTCCAATCTACCACGGCAATGTGTTCACCAGCAGAGTGTAACACTCCACTCTACCACGGCGATGTGTTCACCAGAGTGTAACACTCCACTCTACCACGGCGATGTGTTCACCAGCAGAGTGTAGCACTCCACTCTACCACGGCCATGTGTTCACCAGCAGAGTGTAACACTCCACTCTACCACGGCGATGTGTTCACCAGAGTGTAACACTCCACTCCACTACGGCGATGTGTTCACCAGCACAGTGTAACACTCCACTCTGCCACGGCCATGTGTTCACCAGCAGAGTGTAACTCTCCACTCTGGATCTGTCGTCCTGGAACCACAGCTTGTCGTTGCGGTAGAAAACCTGGTGACCTTGCTCCCGTAGATTGTGGAGGGTTTTTTCTTGCCTACTTGTCAGCTCGCTGGCTATCCTGATCCCCATATTTCTCATGATGTTTCTACCGTATCTCAAAAGGGTCTGTTTGTCCAGGAGAGTGGCCATCTCGACAATGATAGGTCGTGGATTAATCCGGTTATTCCCTCTAAAGGTCCCCAACCGTTGGACCCGAACAATATCTCTTTCTATCCATGAAACCGTCGGCACTGCTTCACGAAACACGTTCAGCACAGTCTGCAGGCAAGACCAGTATGACTCGTGCACTTACTCGCATACGCCAAATATCTTGATACTGGTTCGTCTGGCTATACTTTCGTTCTTGTCTGCATTATCTTCACACACTCTTGAAACGTTCTGGATTTCTGCACTAGCGGCATCTACGAGAGTTCGCAGGTCATCAATTTCATTTTTCATAGCTTCCTGCCTCCTGCATATTCTTTTAAACTCTTTTTCACAAAGTCTCGCCATCTCCATGTTTGCTATCTTTTGTTTTCCTATATCTGCTTTCAGGCGTTCGTGCTTTCCCTGTTCCTTTTTCTCCAGATCTGAGAACCGCAGCTCCCATCTGGCAGCCAGTGACTCCTCTTCTAGGTGCATTTGACTTAGGTCTTCTGGGAAATCATTGGCAACCACACTTTCTGCATCTCCACGATTGTTTGGTCCCTGATTGACCTCAACGTCACCTGCCATGAGGATACGAGATGACAGGTTGTGCAGGTTTTGCACTGAGGACCGGTCTTGCAAGACAGTCATCATCAGCAGCGCCGCGTACAACACTAAGATGGTAATACCTGCTCTAGCCAGCGGACGAGTCATCCTAAGGCGCAAATCGCACAAAAACACATGTTGATAGGATCAGCTCTGAGTGAGGATTCAAAATCCCATTCGAAGTCACTGAGTGCACGTGCTGGTGCTCCTGGGGTCCCGCGTCCAGCATGGCATGCATGCCAAGCGAAAGCGCCAATTCTCTGACGATATGTATTCACGTCAACCCCCATCGTGAACGAGTGCTCAACTAGTGCACTATAGTTAACAATAAGAAAAAAGCCTAATGTTCAGATACACAAAAATCCACATATACACGACAATTAATTATCCCTCCAGGTTTACTGGAGGTCCTACAGACTTTATTAGTCTGTCTGTGTGTCTGTCTGTCTGTCCCGTCTCCACGGCCTATATCTCAAAAACTACTGGACGGATTTCCTTGAGATTTTGCACACTGACTGGAAGTTAGGTCCCATTCAATATTATCAAATTTTCAGAATCGAGGTTTGAAAAGAAAGTGATTTTTTTACATTTTGGTGTTTCAATGAAAACGATTCAACAGACTCCATTTTGCAAAATCTGTGACGTTATCATTTGACGTCGAATAATGTGACGTCATTTGCGAGGAGATTTTTGAAGGAGGGTGAATAGAATAGAATAGAATTCTTCGGCTTGCTTAGGCGTCCAGGGCCTATCGCCGATTCTGGTAGTTCTCTGGCTGTATTTTTATTGTTCTTGGCCCGTATTCACGACGGCGATTTATCTTTTTAACACTCGATTTATCTCCTATCCCCGATTTATCTTGACTTCGGTTTAAATTCTCCTATTCATGACGGCGATTTAGCCCTAAACTCGCGTCAAAGCAGAGTGTTAAACTATTCTCCCGAAGTCGGCAAGATAAATAGATAAACCGGGGTTATCGAGAGAGGCAAGATGGCAGCGATTGTGCTTAAGAAACGAACTCATGACAATCTGTTAAGGAAAAACCGAGTATTCCGAGACCGAAGGCACCCGTTAGAAGTATTTAATGATGAAGAGGTGTTCAGAAAGATTCGATTCCATCGAAAGGAAATCTTGGCCATCACCGACGAGATCCATAAAGAAATCAGTCGAACCCAGAATTATTCAAAGGCACAGCAACCGAAAGAATGACGTCGTCAGGCAAGTCCTTCTTGCGCTTAGATTTTATGTAAGCGGCGCATTTCAGGACCAACACACTCATTTCGGTTTCACTGAAGTTTTTTGCCCTTGCCTTTCTCTCTTTTTTCTTGCTAGCCATTTTTTCCTATCTACTCCACGTATTTAGATATAGATCAGTGTCTACGCGAAGAAAACACAACGTAACCACGGTAACCACACACGGTGTGTGCGTGAATCACTGAATGAGTACGAATGCACATGTCTGGGTTGAACATCTATAATACACTTCCTCCTCTGTGTGACTGTGTGAGTGTTAATTCAGCGTCTATGACATGCCAAAGGAAAGCAAAGCATGTCATAATAGGAGCTTCCTGAACCTATCCATCATGTTTAAAATATATGGTTGATTGTTCCTGGGCCGATAGCTTAGAAATGGATTTACATGCTTTACAAACACTCCGTCATTGCAATTCTCTAATGGCTCAGCTGGTAGAGCGTTCGACTCTTGGTCATGCATGACCAGGTTTGATTCTGCGCTGAAACTTTTTTTTTCTTCTCTTTTTTCGAGAGGTTGTGGTTTTGTTGTGTTTTTATGTGTGTTTTCCCCCTCTTTTCTCGAGAGGTTGCGGGTTCGAACCCAATATTTTCTTAAATGCCAAAACCTGGAGGTTCAGCGCCAGCGGTTTTTATGTGTTTTCAAATTGTATTGAATCTGTGTACACACGTGTTTACTCGGATACAGTGTATCTTGCCGACACGACTTGATTGATGTAGTTTATCCACGAAACGCGAACATTATCGGTACTAGCTTCTCGGCACGTTGCAAACATTGTTTTCGAAAGAGAAAGTCAACTTAAAGAACATGACGAAATAATATCCAAAATTTCTTTGAGTGCCTTACAGTGAGTTGCGTCCCACACTTGTAGTCCACACCTACGGAGTTTGTAGGATATCACTGCAGTGAAGCATTGTGATGGCTATACGGAATACGCTAGCCATCAACGCAGCTGTCCTGAGGAGTACGGCCTGTTCAGTGTCAGCTTATGGTGAAAAGCAAAAAAGAACATAAACAGTACTGCCGCGAGGACGATGTAGTACACTTACATGTTCTCTCGTCACAGAAGTTACCGCTAGAAGAGTCCAAGAAGGAAGAACTCTACAGAACACAGTGTCGATTGCGGAGCAAATACAGACACGTCCTGCTTCGACGAGCGCGCATTCGAGAGTGAGAGAACGAGAGAGAGGATGAGAGAGAGGACGAGAGAGAGGACGAGAGAGAGGACGAGAGAGAGGACGAGAGAGAGAACGAGATAACGAGAGAGAGGACGAGAGAGAACGAGAGAGAGGACGAGAGAGAGACCGAGAGAGAGGACGAGAGAGAGAACGAGAGAGAGGACGAGAGAGAGAACGAGAGAGAGGACGAGAGAGAGAACGAGAGAGAGGACGAGAGAGAGAGAGGACGAGAAAGAGAACGAGAGAGGGGACGAGAGTGAGGACGAGAGAGAGGACGAGAGAGAGAAAGAGAGAGAGGACGAGAGAGAGAACGAGAGAAAGGACGAGAGAGAGAACGAGAGAGAGGACAAGAGAGAGGACGAGAGAGAGAACGAGAGAGAGGACAAGAGAGAGAGACCGAGAGTGAGGACGAGAGAGAGGACGAGAGAGAGAAAGAGAGAGGACGAGAGAGAGAACGAGAGAGAGGACGAGAGAGAGAACGAGAGAGAGAACGAGAGAGAGGACGAGAGAGAGAACGAGAGAGAGGACGAGAGAGAGAACGAGAGAGAGGACGAGAGAGAACGAGAGAGAGAGAGAGAGAGGACGAGAGTGAGGACGAGAGTGAGGACGAGAGAGAACGAGAGAGAGGACGAGAGAGAGAGAGAGAGAGAGAGAGAGAGACAGAGACAGAGAGAGAGAGAGAGAGAGAGGACGAGAGAGAGGCGGAAAAAAGAAGGCAATTAGGCGTCAGACAACTAAACACCCCGTTTTACCTTGCTCCCTACAAGCCTTGCCCATCCCTGACAGCAGAACGCGACCGCCCGGGAGTGATAATATTTGCTGAAATGCGACTCGTGTATGCAGTGGGTGTCTGTATGTCAACTCGTCCTTGCTTCTTTTCACAACTTCTCCGGAGGTAATAAAGCCGTAATTGGCAGAGCGTGTGTGAACAAGTAATCGCTCGATTGAATAAATATGTACCCTCCTGGAGATGAAATAAGAAACGAAGAAGGGCGAAGAGAGGGAGAGGAAGAGAGAGAGGAAGAAAGAGAGGGAGAGAGAGAGAGAGAGAGAGAGAGAGAGAGAGAGAGAGAGAGAGAGAGAGAGAGAGAGAGAGAGAGAGAGAGAGGCAGAGTCGGTGAGATAGAAAAACGGGAAAAGAAAGAATACGGAAGCAGGAGCACATCATTTTTCAATAGAAAGTCAAATCGGTCCCAAGTGGTGTTTCTCAATCATTAACTCGGACACTTTATGTCAGATATTGTGTCTTGCCATTCTGAATTATCCATAACAACGCCATAGTAAGTGACAACTTTCGGATCAACGCAAAATAGAGACTCGACAGACACGCTTATCAATGATGCCCAAGACATCCGTCATCAATGACAGTCGTGTCCAAGACCTGTTTCCAGGACGGGGCCCACCATGCAACATGCATCGGCAGCCGAGGCAGCGGTGCCCACGGTGTACAGAGAGAGGCCGACTCTCCCAGGCACCACGCAGTCACTAGACGCCATAGCTTCTCCAGATCGTCAGCCCGCCTGGCACCAGCTATCTCTGTCACGACGTGCAAACGATGGAGCCCAAGCTTCCAAGACTTTCCCCGTGGCAGTCCCAGCTTCCCACTGCTGGCTGCGCAGGACCTCCGAGAGTGAGGGAGCACTGCTGGCTGCGCAGGACCTCCGAGAGTGAGGGAGCACTGCTGGCTGCGCAGGACCTCCGAGAGTGAGGGAGCACTGCTGGCTGCGCAGGACCTCCGAGAGTGAGGGAGCACTGCTGGCTGCGCAGGACCTCCGAGAGTGAGGGAGCACTGCTGGCTGCGCAGGACCTCCGAGAGTGAGGGAGCACTGCTGGCTGCGCAGGACCTCCGAGAGTGAGGGAGCACTGCTGGCTGCGCAGGACCTCCGAGAGTGAGGGAGCACTCCGTCGCTGCCTAGTGAGTCATGGCGTTTTTACCGACGGTATCCGCTGCGCATAGCGTCTTAGAACTTCCGGTTCTATCAGGATGGCATAGTCGCCCCTTTTTACCTTCCGATCGATGAGTGAATATACGGTAGACATTTTTTTCTCTAAAGCGAGATGTTTCTCAACATATATTTAAAAAAGTACAAGTAATCCTTGTTGCGTCTTCTTGTGCACAAATTGGCTCTCAATATGATTAGTGTTTAGCCCCATCACGCCTTGCCGAGTTTACCCAAACATGTTTTGGAACGGGGCTACGATTTCCGTCCTGCCAGACGCCTTATCCGCGCTGAATCCTGTTTTGAAGGAAACTGCCCGTAGCGGGGCTACTGAGGAGGGCTGTGAGAGATAAAGCAGCCTTGGACGTAAACTGGAGCAGGGCATCTTAGTGCAGGGCTGACAGTAAGGCAAACTCCGTGCGTACAGATATGAGATGGGTAGTGAAAAAATTGTCCGTTTTCTCCCCTTACAACTGACAGGTATTCTCAACTTCCCGTGGCTAATTGCGCTGGTTGCGTGTGCATACATTCAGCCAGATTGCGCTGTATGCCAACAGACTCACAGCGAGAACTGGAAGCTTGATCAGTAAGTTCCACAGCGAAGTCCCTGGCGTGGGGCGGAGAAAGACTGCAAGACGCGAATCTTGTTAGCCAAGGGTGGTTTCGCTTCCCTCCCCTCACAGGTACACGCTGAACCTCTGGGGGAGAAACTTGTTTAGTTTCCTTGGTAACAGTTTCCGACAAGGGTGATGTCCCCTGACTGACCTCTGACCCCTGCGTGACGCTGTGTTGAAGTAAGACAAACCGCCATCTTTGGCGGTGACGTGTGGGGTCAAAGGTTTTTACGTCTCGCGGAGCGTTCTTGGGAAAGTTGTCTGTGTCGAGGGCAGGCCATGAGATGTTCGTCCCCTCCTCTGTCTGATATTAAACAAAAAGCGATGTACGCCCCCCACCCCACAATGACACAGTCGGTACCCACAGCAAGGCCCAAGGGTTTCCAGTTCCAGATTTGCATTTTACTCTTCCTTGCAGACTGCAGCGATAGCGCGTCAAGCCGTCCCCCATCTCTGTTTTCAGCACTGACGCGTCGCTTCCATCTTGGACGTGAAAAATGTCTTCAGAAATAAAACAGCGTGAGGCAAGTGAAAGCAAACTCGGTTAGAACTGAGCACCCGTGAATTTTCATATGTCATTGTTGACAAATCGTTAAGAAATGGGTCCTTCTTTCAGCCACCTACAGAGAAAGATGCCTTACGGCTTACAGACAGGACAATACAGAGAAAGATGCCTTACGGCTTACAAACAGGACAATACAGAGAAAGATGCCTTACGGCTTACAAACAGGACAATGCAAGCGAGTTATCTTTTCCCTTAAAACAGTTTGTACACGCGAGTGTTTTGGCCTTAACTTCAGTACTACATCCGAGACCCCCCTGTGGCCCAGGGGCAAGAACAGACCCCCCTGTGGCCCAGGGGTAAGAACAGACTCTCCTGTGGCCCAGGGGCAAGAACAGACCCCCCTGTGGCCCAGGGGCAAGAACAGACCCCCCTGTGGCCCAGGGGCAAGAACAGACCCCCCTGTGGCCCAGGGGTAAGAATAGACCCCCCTGTGGCCCAGGGGCAAAAACAGACTCTCCTGTGGCCCAGGGGCAAGAACAGACCCCCCTGTGGCCCAGAGGTAAGAACAGACCCCCCTGTGGCCCAGGGGCAAGAACAGACACCCCTGTGGCCCAGGGGTAAGAACAGACCCCCCTGTGGCCCAGGGTTAAGAACAGACCCCCCTGTGGCCCAGGGGTAAGAACAGGCCCCCCTGTGGCCCAGGGGCAAGAACAGACACCCCTGTGGCCCAGGGGCAAAACAGACCCCCTGTGGCCCAGGGGTAAGAACAGACCCCCCTGTGGCCCAGGGGCAAAAACAGACTCTCCTGTGGCCCAAGGGTAAGAACAGACCCCCCTGTGGCCCAGGGGCAAAAACAGATCCCCATGTGGCCCATGGGTAAGAACAGACTCCCCTGTGGCCCAGGGGTAAGAACAGACCCATCGCGCCTTCCTACGCGATGAGTGAAAGGCGAACAAGTGGGGAAGTGGAGGCTTCTCGCTCTCTCTCCAAGCAGCACCAAGCAGCACCAAGCAGCACCAAGCAGCACCAAGCAGCACCAAGCAGCACCAAGCAGCACCAAGCAGCACCAAGCAGCACCAAGCAGCACCAAGCAGCACCAAGCAGCATCAAGCAGCACCAAGCAGCACCAAGCAGCACCAAGCAGCACCAAGCAGCACCAAGCAGCACCAGCACGTTTTGTGACCAATGTCCTCTCACAGCTCTCAAAGGCTGATCGGCCGAAAAGTTCATTCATTCGTCCGTTCGTTTGTTTATTCATTTGTTGGTTCATTCATTCGTTCGTTCATTCATTCAGGCAACCGAAACACTTCCCTAAGCAATAACGCTTCATTAAAGTCCACTTCACCGGGAAGCAACCTAAGACGACAAATCGCCTGTGCGTTTTTCTGTTGCTCCCAGTACTCAAGGACGCACCTGACACCACACACTGCATTCGCTTTCTCGTCTGGCCACAACCCCTGCGCCTCCCCAGTCCCTGCGGATGACGTGTCACCTGGGGCGATTTTGCATTCCTTTCTGATTCCAGTCTCGCCACACAAAAAGCGCCTGCCTTGGGGCAGCCCGACATGGCCGCGCGATCCTCAGGGGCGCGTTTCTCACAGGCGCAGGGCTGGCACCTTTTAGCAGGGGCTAGGCTGGGGTTAGGGTCGACACCATCTCCGCAGCGCCCGCGCCGCACTGGGTCCGCGAGGCTCAGTGATGATCCTCCCTCCTTTGTGGAGAACGCTGTTTCGGCACGCCAGACGCCGGCCCAGAGTGGGGAGGCATTATTTCGGGCGAAATACCTCGGCCTGACCCTCTGCCATTACGGCCATTGATGCAACCCCAGCCCGGGGACAAACAGGAAGCCTGTCGGCAAACAGCGAAAAGCTGGCGAGAACAGCGCGCCCCGAAGCGAGCCAACGTTAGCCAGACAAAAGGGAGATAATCACGTTTGTGGGAACTCTGCTGTTTCGGTGGGACGCACAGGGTGACTGAACCTGCTATGGCCGCCAGAAGCGACTGAATAGTTTCCTGTTGAGTCTGTGTATGTATCGTGAGGACGTAAGGAAGAATGAAAGGCAGATTTTTGTGTGGCGACCCCGAGTTGATTCAGCGCATGCGGTTTTGGCAATCATGTTCTAAAATGCACGAAGCATGTACGAGAAATCGCGCTTGAAAGGAAAAAGTCGATGGAAATTGTCGGCACGCAAAGAGGGCGCCGACAATTATTTGCAGAGTGCGGGCTCATTGAAACATGATATAATGTGCAGGGATTTGCCAGAACGCTTCATGAAGTTAGTCAGGTGCAACGGTTTACCCAACTGATTTGGTGCGCCGTGGCGGCGTGGTTTTCACGCCGTCTGTGCGAGGTGTACACCATCACCTTTAATGACGATACATCCATGGCGGTGATCCATTAATACAAAAAGCCAACTCAAGTCTGTGCCAGAACATTTGCCCGTCTCCTTTCAAATGCTTATTCGTGTGGATCGAAAGCTGGTTTTGAGTTTGAGATTATCAAATGCTGTTCTACGCGTATTGCAGTCAGACCAAAGCTCCTGTGAGACGGTGTCCAGCGTATTGCAAAGTCAGACCAAAGCTGCGGTGAGACGGTGTCCAGGCGTGAATGACCCGGCAGCCCTCCACGCAGTCGCATCCACTCAGTGTTAGGAAGGCAAGGACCATGACAGCGTGCTTCCGAACACAGCACCCCCCTGTGAGTTGGGGGTAAGAATTGACCCCCTGTGAGTTGGGGGTAAGAATTGACCCCCTGTGAGTTGGGGGTAAGAATTGACCCCCTGTGAGTTGGGGTAAGAATTGACCCCCTGTGAGTTGGGGGTAAGAATTGACCCCCTGTGAGTTGGGGGTAAGAATTGACCCCCTGTGAGTTGGGGGTAAGAATTGACCCCCTGTGAGTTGGGGTAAGAATTGACCCCCTGTGAGTTGGGGGTAAGAATTGACCCCCTGTCAGTTGGGGGTAAGAATTGACCCCCTGTCAGTTGGGGGTAAGAATTGACCCACCGTGTGACCCAGAAGTTTCGTAAGAGGCGGGGAACTAGGGAGATCGTGACGAGCATACAAAGGCCGATATACCGTAAAACTCCATCCAGCCAGCCAGCCAGCCAGCCAGCCAGCCAGCCATCCATCCATCCATCCATCCATCCATCCAAACACAGCAGCAAGAATGTGTACACAAGAGACATCGAGAGTTTATCTGAACATCTCAATAACCTCTGGAGGCATTTGAACGCAGATAACTGCCTGTTCCAATGAGTTGGGAAGGCTGCTCGCAACATCTACCCAAACTACCGCTCCCAAGACTGCGCGACAAGGCCTGTCCAGTGGCAATCGCGGCGAGCGCTCGCCCTCCTGAACAGACCTCGAGTCGTTCGGATGCATGCTGGAGCCACGAGCATGGTTCAGTCGCTCATCCCAAAAAACTGTCAGTAGCCGCTTGTGCTTTGGCAAAAAAACTGCTAATTGGGGTAAAAAGAAAGTACGAGTGAAAGACCATCTACAGCACGCATCTTCTCACAAGCATACACTTCCCATTGTCTGCCTGCACTAAAGGAGGATCCCACTGTCTGCCTGCACTAAAGGAGGAGACATGTATTTTGCAAGGAAGTGTTGCAAACGCCTCTGGTGCGCCTTGGCGGCTGACAGCGTCGAGCTGGAGTAGGTGCGGATTTGAAATGGGGGGTCGGGAAGCGGGGTGTGGAGATTGGCGATGTGTGTAGTCGGAATCCATAGCCAAGGCTCTGGAGACTAACTCAGTCACAAACATTCAACATGCATCTTGACATGTCAGTTGTTTATCTGACGTAATCGTAATCCAACAACCACCGAGGATTCAAGTTTTGACCCAAGGCCTTAAATACCTCTTCTTTTCCTTTTCTTTCAGTGCCTTCCCTGGCCAGGACATCCGAGCAACAAGACCACCACGGCACTCACCTTCTCTCTTTGACGTGGGGGTCAGACAAGGTGAAAGGGCGGGAAGGGGTGGGGGAGAGGGGAGAGCGGGACGGGGGGGGGGGGGGGGGTTCTCCTTGGAATCTAGGGAGCGGACCACATCAGGGGATGCAGAGACGTGGTTGGGGAGAGGGTGAGGAGGGTGGGGGGTCTGGGAGGCTGGCTGGGCCAGTGATGGAGGAGAGGAGTTGGGCGCCCTGTCCACCGATGACCGAAAGGGGATCAGCGTCCAGTCCCCGCGCAATTCGCACCTGTGGGGACACGACCCGCTCCGCATAAAGCGACAGGTATGACGTCTCCCCTGGACAGTTTCATGGCTCACCAGGCACGAACACCGTCATCGCGCCCAATTAGGATGCGGGGCTGTCGCCTTTGCTGCTCCCCCTGCAATAGCTCTCCGGGCGATGTGGACCTGATGAGATCATATGAGGCAGCTCTTTGTCCTGGAAAGTCATTTGGTGTAAGATCTCAAGTGCCAGTCGCCATTAGTGGTCTCAGGTGTACGATAAAGCGCAGACCTCATTTACAAGTATAAAGCGCCTGCATACACGGATAGCATGGCTCAACCTCTAGCCCCTTTCATCGGAGGGCATTCAGAATGAAAATTCCCCATGCCCTCCCGACTCCCAACAATCCATGAATTTTACAGGCCTCTTATCCTGAAATGCGGCAATTTGGTCACAAACCTGTTATGCAAAACAATTCCCTTCTTTATTCCTCTCCCTTCCCCTCCCCTCCTCCCCTACCCCGATTCTCGACCCCAGCTCTACCCCACTTCACTCCAGTTCCTGGAACTAAAACTTTCACTATATTCCCGTGCCTGTTTTTTCTGTCTCGCATTTAGAAGAGCGACCTTGACGTCACGAAAAGTTCGGTATCTCGGTGTACTTCCGAAACCACTCCGTCACGGAGGTCTGGACCCTAATCCTTCGCCAGGACCCCAGCCTGCCCAGACCCTGGCGGCGTTAGCCTCCACTGACAGCTGTCGAGGTACATTCCACACAGGGGCGGACGAGGGGAGGGTTTCCGGGGTTTCCGGAACCCCCCACCCCCCCCACCCCCCGCAACAGAAAGAAATAAAAATAAAATATACATATTTAAATTTAAAAAATCAGTAACAAAATTTGCTGCCTGAAACTGGCAATGATTATGATAAGAATGCGCCAGATTGGCCAATTTTGCAGCATTCTTCCCCCCCCCCCTCCCCCCCTCGCTTTGCTGTGACGGCTGAGCACTTTGCGCATTCATAGCTTCCCCTCCCCCCCCCCCCCCCCCCCCCCCCCGCTTTGCTGTGCCGGCTGAGCACTTTGCGCGTTCGTAGCCTCCCCCCCCTCCCCCGGTTCTTTAAAAAAGTTTGGAACCCCCCCCCCCCCCCCAAATGAATTGATCCGCCCCTGCCACACCCCACCCCGGGCGTGACGAACCCTGACAGCCGTGTCTTGGGTCAGAGTTCAAAAGTTTACGTCTGTATTAGCGCCGCCCTCCGTGCCGCGTCATCAGGGAGAGACGGCTGTGGCTAGCGGGGCCAGCTGGAGGTCATCAGGGAGAGACGGCTGTGGCTAGCGGGGCCAGCTGGAGGTCCAACCTCTGCAGTGTGGCGTCATCAGGGAGAGACGGCTGTGGCCAGCGGGGCCAGCTGGAGGTCCAACCTCTGCAGTGTGGCGTCATCAGGGAGAGACGGCTGTGGACAGCGGGGCCAGCTGGAGGTCCAACCTCTGCAGTGTGGCGTCATCAGGGAGAGACGGCTGTGGCCAGCGGGGCCAGCTGGAGGTCCAACTTCTGCAGTGTGGCGTCATCAGGGAGGGACGGCTGTGGCTAGCGGGGCCAGCTGGAGGTCCAACTTCTGCAGTGTGGCGTCATCAGGGAGAGACGGCTGTGGCTAGCGGGGCCAGCTGGAGGTCCAACCTCTGCAGTGTGGCGTCATCAGGGAGAGACGGCTGTGGCTAGCGGGGCCAGCTGGAGGTCCAACCTCTGCAGTGTGGCGTCATCAGGGAGAGACGGCTGTGGCCAGCGGGGCCAGCTGGAGGTCCAACTTCTGCAGTGTGGCGTCATCAGGGAGGGACGGCTGTGGCTAGCGGGGCCAGCTGGAGGTCCAACTTCTGCAGTGTGGCGTCATCAGGGAGAGACGGCTGTGGCTAGCGGGGCCAGCTGGAGGTCCAACTTCTGCAGTGTGGCGTCATCAGGGAGAGACGGCTGTGGCTAGCGGGGCCAGCTGGAGGTCATCAGGGAGAGACGGCTGTGGCTAGCGGGGCCAGCTGGAGGTCCACCTTGTGCAGTGTGGCGTCATCAGGGAGAGACGGCTGTGGCTAGCGGGGCCAGCTGGAGGTCCAACTTCTGCAGTGTGGCGTCATCAGGGAGAGACGGCTGTGGCTAGCGGGGCCAGCTGGAGGTCCAACTTCTGCAGTGTGGCGTCATCAGGGAGAGACGGCTGTGGCTAGCGGGGCCAGCTGGAGGTCCAACTTCTGCAGTGTGGCGTCATCAGGGAGAGACGGCTGTGGCTAGCGGGGCCAGCTGGAGGTCATCAGGGAGAGACGGCTGTGGCTAGCGGGGCCAGCTGGAGGTCCAACTTCTGCAGTGTGGCAGCACGCCGCGTCCTCCTTCCAGGAAAGTAGGCTTATCTAGAAATTCAACTTTCCTTCAGTCTAGACTGGTCGGTGTCTGTCCAGTTTTTACACGCTGGCCTTAGTGGCCGTTTTTCAAAAGATATGTTTCAACAAAGAAATACAATTATTTTTAGCTGAAAACAATGTTACAACGTCTGAAGGTTATGCCATGTCGTAGGGTCTTCAACTGTGCAACATTCAAGTGTTTTACCGATGCCGCACAGACAGAAAGTAACATGAGACAACATTCAAGTGTTTTATCGATGCCGCACAGACAGAAAGTAACACGAGACTGCACCATTCAAGTGTTTTACCGATGCCGCACAGACAGAAAGTAACACGAGACTGCACCATTCAAGTGTTTTATCGATGCCGCACAGACAGAAAGTAACATGAGACAACATGACAGAAAGCAACATGAGACTGCAACAGTCAAGTGTTTTACCGATGCCGCACTGACAGGAAGTAACATGAGACAACATTCAAGTGTTTTACCGATGCCGCACAGACAGAAAGTAATATGAGACTGCAACAGTCAAGTGTTTTACCGATGCCGCACAGACAGAAAGTAACATGAGACAACAACAGTCAAGTGTTTTACCGATGCCGCACAGACAGAAAGTAACATGAGACAACAACAGTCAAGTGTTTTACCGATGCTGCACAGACAGAAAGTAACATGAGACAACAACAGTCAAGTGTTTTACCGATGCCGCACAGACAGAAAGTAATATGAGACTGCAACAGTCAAGTGTTTTACCGATGCCGCACAGACAGAAAGTAACATGACACAACAACATTCAAGTGTTTTACCGATGCCGCACAGACAGAAAGTAACATGACACAACAACATTCAAGTGTTTTACCGATGCCGCAGAGAAAGAAAGTAACATGAGACAACAACAGTCAAGTGTTTTACCGATGCCGCACAGACAGAAAGTAATATGAGACTGCAACAGTCAAGTGTTTTACCGATGCCGCACAGACAGAAAGTAACATGAGACTGCAACATTCAAGTGTTTTACCGATGCCGCACAGACAGGAAGTAACATGAGACAACAACAGTCAAGTGTTTTACCGATGCCGCACAGACAGAAAGTAACACGAGACTGCAACATTCAAGTGTTTTACCGATGCCGCACAGACAGAAAGTAACATGAGACTGCAACATTCAAGTGTTTTACCGATGCCGCACAGACAGGAAGTAACATGAGACAACAACATTCAAGTGTTTTACCGATGCCGCAGAGAAAGAAAGTAACATGAGACAACAACATTCAAGTGTTTTACCGATGCCGCAGAGAAAGAAAGTAACATGAGACTGCAACAGTCAAGTGTTTTACCGATGCCGCACAGACAGAAAGTAACATGAGACTGCAACATTCAAGTGTTTTACCGATGCCGCACAGACAGAAAGTAACATGAGACTGCAACATTCAAGTGTTTTACCGATGCCGTACAGACAGAAAGTAACATGAGACAACAACAGTCAAGTGTTTTACCGATGCCGCACAGACAGAAAGTAACATGAGACTGCAACATTCAAGTGTTTTACCGATGCCGCACAGACAGAAAGTAACATGAGACTGCAACATTCAAGTGTTTTACCGATGCCGCACAGACAGAAAGTAGCATAGGTCAACATGACAGAAAGTAACATGAGAGTACAACATTCAAGTGTTTTACCGATGCCGCACAGACAGAAAGTAACATGAGACTGCAACATTCAAGTGTTTTACCGATGCCGCACAGACAGAAAGTAAAAGATGAGACTGCAACAGTCAAGTGTTTTACCGATGCCGCACAGACAGAAAGTAACATGAAACAACATTCAAGTGTTTTACCGATGCCGCACAGACAGAAAGTAAAAGATGAGACTGCAACAGTCAAGTGTCTTAATGCCGCACAGACAGAAAGTAACACGAGACAACAACATTCAAGTGTTTTACCGATGCCGCACAGACAGAAAGTAACATGAGAGTACAACATTCAAGTGTTTTACCGATGTCGCACAGACAGAAAGTAACATGAGACAACATTCAAGTGTTTTACCGATGCCGCACTGACAGGAAGTAACATGAGACAACATTCAAGTGTTTTACCGATGCCGCACAGACAGAAAGTAACATGAGACAACATTCAAGTGTTTTACCGATGCCGCACTGACAGGAAGTAACATGAGACAACATTCAAGTGTTTTACCGATGCCGCACAGACAGAAAGTAAAATGAGACGGCAACATTCAAGTGTTTTACCGATGTCGCACAGACAGAAAGTAACATGAGACAACATTCAAGTGTTTTACCGATGCCGCACTGACAGGAAGTAACATGAGACAACATTCAAGTGTTTTACCGATGTCGCACAGACAGAAAGTAACATGAGACTGCAACATTCAAGTGTTTTACCGATGCCGCACTGACAGGAAGTAACATGAGACAACATTCAAGTGTTTTACCGATGCCGCACAGACAGAAAGTAACATGACACAACAACATTCAAGTGTTTTACCGATGCCGTACAGACAGAAAGTAATATGAGACTGCAACATTCAAGTGTTTTACCGATGCCGCACAGACAGAAAGTAACATAAGACAACATTCAAGTGTTTTACCGATGCCGCACTGACAGGAAGTAACATGAGACAACATTCAAGTGTTTTACCGATGCCGCACAGACAGAAAGTAACATGAGACTGCAACAGTCAAGTGTTTTACCGATGCCGCACTGACAGGAAGTAACATGAGACAACATTCAATGTTTTACCGATGCCGCACAGACAGAAAGTAGCATGAGACAACATTCAAGTGTTTTACCGATGTCACACAGACAGAAAGTAACATGAGACAACATTCAAGTGTTTTACCGATGCCGCACAGACAGAAAGAAACATGAGACAACATTCAAGTGTTTTACCGATGCCGCACAGACAGAAAGAAACATGAGACAACATTCAAGTGTTTTACCATAGCCGGACAGACAGAAAGTAACATGAGACGACATTCAAGTGTTTTACCGATGCCGCACAGACAGAAAGTAACATGAGACTGCAACAGTCAAGTGTTTTACCGATGCCGCACAGACAGAAAGTAACATGAGACAACAACATTCAAGTGTTTTAATGCCGCACAGACAGAAAGTAACACGAGACTGCAACATTCAAGTGTTTTACTGATGCTGCACAGACAGAAAGTAACATGAGACAACAACATTCAAGTGTTTTAATGCCGCACAGACAGAAAGTAACATGAGACTGCAACATTCAAATGTTTTACCGATGCCGCACAGACAGGAAGTAACATGAGACAACAACAGTCAAGTGTTTTACCGATGCCGCACAGACAGAAAGTAACATGACACAACAACATTCAAGTGTTTTACCGATGCCGCACAGACAGGAAGTAACATGAGACTGCAACAGTCAAGTGTTTTACCGATGTCGCACAGACAGGAAGTAACATGAGACAACATTCAAGTGTTTTACCGATGTCGCACAGACAGAAAGTAACATGAGACTGCACCATTCAAGTGTTTTACCGATGCCGCACAGACAGAAAGTAACATGAGACTGCAACAGTCAAGTGTTTTACCGATGCCGCACAGACAGAAAGTAACACGAGACTGCAACAGTCAAGTGTTTTACCGATGCCGCACAGACAGAAAGTAACACGAGACTGCAACAGTCAAGTGTTTTACCGATGCCGCACAGACAGAAAGTAACATGAGACTGCAACAGTCAAGTGTTTTACCGATGCCGCACAGACAGAAAGTAACACGAGACTGCAACAGTCAAGTGTTTTACCGATGCCGCACAGACAGAAAGTAACATGACACAACAACATTCAAGTGTTTTACCGATGCCGCACAGACAGAAAGTAACATGAGACGACATTCAAGTGTTTTACCGATGCCGCACAGACAGAAAGTAACATGACACAACAACATTCAAGTGTTTTACCGATGCCGCACAGACAGAAAGTAACATAACACAACAACATTCAAGTGTTTTACCGATGCCGCACAGACAGAAAGTAACATGACACAACAACATTCAAGTGTTTTACCGATGCCGCACAGACAGAAAGTAACATGACACAACAACATTCAAGTGTTTTACCGATGTCGCACAGACAGAAAGTAACATGAGACAACATGACAGAAAGCAACATGAGACTGCAACAGTCAAGTGTTTTACCGATGCCGCACAGACAGAAAGTAACATGAGACAACATGACAGAAAGCAACATGAGACAACAACATTCAAGTGTTTTACCGATGCCGCACAGACAGAAAGTAACATGAGACTGCAACATTCAAGTGTTTTACCGATGCCGCACAGACAGAAAGTAACATGAGACAACAACAGTCAAGTGTTTTACCGATGCCGCACAGACAGAAAGTAACATGAGACGACATTCAAGTGTTTTACCGATGCCGCACAGACAGAAAGTAACATGACACAACAACATTCAAGTGTTTTACCGATGCCGCACAGACAGAAAGTAACATGAGACAACATGACAGAAAGCAACATGAGACAACAACATTCAAGTGTTTTACCGATGCCGCACAGACAGAAAGTAACATGAGACTGCAACATTCAAGTGTTTTACCGATGCCGCACAGACAGAAAGTAACATGAGACAACATGACAGAAAGCAACATGAGACAACAACATTCAAGTGTTTTACCGATGCCGCACAGACAGAAAGTAACATGAGACTGCAACATTCAAGTGTTTTACCGATGCCGCACAGACAGAAAGTAACATGAGACAACAACATTCAAGTGTTTTACCGATGCCGCACAGACAGAAAGTAACATGAGACAACATGACAGAAAGCAACATGAGACAACAACATTCAAGTGTTTTACCGATGCCGCACAGACAGAAAGTAACATGAGACAACAACATTCAAGTGTTTTACCGATGCCGCACAGACAGAAAGTAACATGAGACTGCAACATTCAAGTGTTTTACCGATGCCGCACAGACAGAAAGTAACATGAGACTGCAACATTCAAGTGTTTTACCGATGCCGCACAGACAGAAAGTAACATGAGACAACATGACAGAAAGTAACATGAGACTGCAACATTCAAGTGTTTTACCGATGCCGCACAGACAGAGAGTAACATGAGACTGCAACATTCAAGTGTTTTACCGATGCCGCACAGACAGAAAGTAACATGAGACTGCAACAGTCAAGTGTTTTACCGATGCCGCACAGACAGAAAGTAACATGAGACAACATTCAAGTGTTTTACCGATGCCGCACAGACAGAAAGTAACATGAGACAACAACATTCAAGTGTTTTACCGATGCCGCACAGACAGAAAGTAACATGAGACTGCAACATTCAAGTGTTTTACCGATGCCGCACAGACAGAAAGTAACATGAGACTGCAACATTCAAGTGTTTTACCGATGCCGCACAGACAGAAAGTAACATGAGACAGCAACATTCAAGTGTTTTACCGATGCCGCACAGACAGAAAGTAACATGAGACAACAACATTCAAGTGTTTTACCGATGCCGCACAGACAGAAAGTAACATGAGACGACATTCAAGTGTTTTACCGATGCCGCACAGACAGAAAGTAACATGAGACGAACAGTCAAGTGTTTTACCGATGCCGCACAGACAGAAAGTAACATGAGACTGCAACATTCAAGTGTTTTACCGATGCCGCACAGACAGAAAGTAACATGAGACTGCAACATTCAAGTGTTTTACCGATGCCGCACAGACAGAAAGTAACATGAGACAACAACATTCAAGTGTTTTACCGATGCCGCACAGACAGAAAGTAACATGAGACAACATTCAAGTGTTTTACCGATGCCGCACAGACAGAAAGTAACATGAGACTGCAACATTCAAGTGTTTTACCGATGCCGCACAGACAGAAAGTAACATGAGACTGCAACATTCAAGTGTTTTACCGATGCCGCACAGACAGAAAGTAACATGAGACTGCAACATTCAAGTGTTTTACCGATGCCGCACAGACAGAAAGTAACATGAGACTGCAACATTCAAGTGTTTTACCGATGCCGCACAGACAGAAAGTAACATGAGACTGCAACATTCAAGTGTTTTACCGATGCCGCACAGACAGAAAGTAACATGAGACAACATTCAAGTGTTTTACCGATGCCGCACAGACAGAAAGTAACATGAGACTGCAACATTCAAGTGTTTTACCGATGCCGCACAGACAGAAAGTAACATGAGACAGCAACATTCAAGTGTTTTACCGATGCCGCACAGACAGAAAGTAACATGAGACTACAACATTCAAGTGTTTTACCGATGCCGCACAGACAGAAAGTAACATGAGACGACATTCAAGTGTTTTACCGATGCCGCACAGACAGAAAGTAACATGAGACGACATTCAAGTGTTTTACCGATGCCGCACAGACAGAAAGTAACATGAGACTGCAACATTCAAGTGTTTTACCGATGCCGCACAGACAGAAAGTAACATGAGACGACATTCAAGTGTTTACCGATGCCGCACAGACAGAAAGTAACATGAGACGACATTCAAGTGTTTTACCGATGCCGCACAGACAGAAAGTAACATGAGACTGCAACATTCAAGTGTTTTACCGATGCCGCACAGACAGAAAGTAACATGAGACTGCAACATTCAAGTGTTTTACCGATGCCGCACAGACAGAAAGTAACATGAGACAACAACATTCAAGTGTTTTACCGATGCCGCACAGACAGAAAGTAACATGAGACAACAACATTCAAGTGTTTTACCGATGCCGCACAGACAGAAAGTAACATGAGACTGCAACATTCAAGTGTTTTACCGATGCCGCACAGACAGAAAGTAACATGAGACTGCAACATTCAAGTGTTTTACCGATGCCGCACAGACAGAAAGTAACATGAGACAACAACATTCAAGTGTTTTACCGATGCCGCACAGACAGAAAGTAACATGAGACGACATTCAAGTGTTTTACCGATGCCGCACAGACAGAAAGTAACATAAGACTGCAACATTCAAGTGTTTTACCAATGCCGCACAGACAGAAAGTAACATGAGACAACATGACAGAAAGCAACATGAGACAACAACATTCAAGTGTTTTACCGATACCGCACATACAGAAAGTAACATGAGACTGCAACATTCAAAGTGTTTAACCGATGCCGCACAGACAGAAAGTAACATGAGACTGCAACATTCAAGTGTTTTACCATAGCAGACAGACAGAAAGTAACATGAGACAACATGACAGAAAGTAACATGAGACTGCAACATTCAAGTGTTTTACCGATGCCGCACAGACAGAAAGTAACATGAGACTGCAACATTCAAGTGTTTTACCGATGCCGCACAGACAGAAAGTAACATGAGACAACAACATTCAAGTGTTTTACCGATGCCGCACAGACAGAAAGTAACATGAGACAACAACATTCAAGTGTTTTACCGATGCCGCACAGACAGAAAGTAACATGAGACTGCAACAGTCAAGTGTTTTACCGATGCCGCACAGACAGAAAGTAACATGAGACTGCAACAGTCAAGTGTTTTACCGATGCCGCACAGACAGAAAGTAACATGAGACTGCAACATTCAAGTGTTTTACCGATGCCGCACAGACAGAAAGTAACATGAGACAACAACATTCAAGTGTTTTACCGATGCCGCACAGACAGAAAGTAACATGAGACTGCAACATTCAAGTGTTTTACCGATGCCGCACAGACAGAAAGTAACATGAGACGACATTCAAGTGTTTTACCGATGCCGCACAGACAGAAAGTAACATGAGACTGCAACATTCAAGTGTTTTACCGATGCCGCACAGACAGAAAGTAACATGAGACAACAACATTCAAGTGTTTTACCGATGCCGCACAGACAGAAAGTAACATGAGACTGCAACATTCAAGTGTTTTACCGATGCCGCACAGACAGAAAGTAACATGAGACTGCAACAGTCAAGTGTTTTACCGATGCCGCACAGACAGAAAGTAACATGAGACTGCAACATTCAAGTGTTTTACCGATGCCGCACAGACAGAAAGTAACATGAGACAACAACAGTCAAGTGTTTTACCGATGCCGCACAGACAGAAAGTAACATGAGACTGCAACATTCAAGTGTTTTACCGATGCCGCACAGACAGAAAGTAACATGAGACAACAACAGTCAAGTGTTTTACCGATGCCGCACAGACAGAAAGCAACATGAGACAACAACATTCAAGTGTTTTACCGATGCCGCACAGACAGAAAGTAACATGAGACAACAACAGTCAAGTGTTTTACCGATGCCGCACAGACAGAAAGTAACATGACACTGCAACATTCAAGTGTTTTATCGATGCCGCACAGACAGAAAGTAACATGAGACTGCAACATTCAAGTGTTTTACCGATGCCGCACAGACAGAAAGTAACATGAGACAACAACATTCAAGTGTTTTACCGATGCCGCACAGACAGAAAGTAACATGAGACTGCAACATTCAAGTGTTTTACCGATGCCGCACAGACAGAAAGTAACATGAGACAACAACAGTCAAGTGTTTTACCGATGCCGCACAGACAGAAAGTAACATGACACAACAACATTCAAGTGTTTTACCGATGTCGCACAGACAGAAAGTAACATAAGACTGCAACATTCAAGTGTTTTACCGATGCCGCACAGACAGAAAGTAACATGAGACAACAACAGTCAAGTGTTTTACCGATGCCGCACAGACAGAAAGTAACATGAGACTGCAACATTCAAGTGTTTTACCGATGCTGCACAGACAGAAAGTAACATGAGACTGCAACATTCAAGTGTTTTACCGATGCCGCACAGACAGAAAGTAACATGAGACAACAACAGTCAAGTGTTTTACCGATGCCGCACAGACAGAAAGTAACATGAGACTGCAACATTCAAGTGTTTTACCGATGCCGCACAGACAGAAAGTAACATGAGACTGCAACATTCAAGTGTTTTACCGATGTCGCACAGACAGAAAGTAAAATGAGACTGCAACATTCAAGTGTTTTACCGATGCCGCACAGACTGAAAGTAACATGAGACTGCAACATTCAAGTGTTTTACCGATGCCGCACAGACAGAAAGTAATATGAGACTGCAACATTCAAGTGTTTTACCGATGCCGCACAGACTGAAAGTAACATGAGACAACAACATTCAAGTGTTTTACCGATGCCGCACAGACAGAAAGTAATATGAGACAACATGACAGAAAGCAACATGAGACAACAACAGTCAAGTGTTTTACCGATGTCGCACAGACAGAAAGTAACATGAGACAACATGACAGAAAGCAACATGAGACAACAACAGTCAAGTGTTTTACCGATGCCGCACAGACAGAAAGTAACATGAGACTGCAACATTCAAGTGTTTTACCGATGTCGCACAGACAGAAAGTAACATGAGACTGCAACATTCAAGTGTTTTACCGATGCCGCACAGACAGAAAGTAAAATGAGACAACAACATTCAAGTGTTTTACCGATGTCGCACAGACAGAAAGTAACATGAGACTGCAACATTCAAGTGTTTTACCGATGCCGCACGGACAGAAAGTAACATGAGACAACATTCAAGTGTTTTACCGATGCCGCACAGACAGAAAGTAACATGAGACAACATGTAAGTGTTTTACCGATGCCGCACAGACAGAAAGTAACATGAGACTGCAACAGTCAAGTGTTTTACCGATGCCGCACAGACAGAAAGTAACATGAGACAACAACATTGAAGTGTTTTACCGATGCCGCACAGACAGAAAGTAACATGAGACTGCAACAGCCAAGTGTTTTACCGATGCCGCACAGACAGAAAGTAACATGAGACAACAACATTGAAGTGTTTTACCGATGCCGCACAGACAGAAAGTAACATGAGACAACAACATTGAAGTGTTTTACCGATGCCGCACAGACAGAAAGTAACATGAGACTGCATGAAGACAGAAAGCCCGACAAATGAATTTGTTTAGAGTCCTTACCGTGCCATATTATGCAACGTGTTGAGGATTTACCACCAGGATATCCACCAAATCACTCGCCACTCCATGAAATGTTCTGTGTCCTGCACTCCCCACGCCGAGAAGAAGATAAATGACTGAAAGCCAGGGCGCGTGTTCCGTTTCACGCTCGTCGTTCCCGTGGGAGAGTCTTGCACGCGTCATTCCCCTCAGGTCAGCAACGTCCATCAGACGCTCTCTTGCTGACCAGTGGTTACCGACCACAAGGCATTCTAGGTCGGCCCGACCCTTTGTCCATCTGCTGGCGGGGGACGGGTGGGGGACGGGCGTGGGGGGAGGGATAAGTGGAGCAGGACGTGTGGGCGGTAGAGAGCAAACTGGATGAAGACGGGAGGAGTGGAGTCTGGGATCAGTCAGCCTTTGACACTGCTTGCTGTCCACTTTCCCTTTACTTTGCAGTCACGCTCCATGAATGAACGCCCGTTCGCGATGTGAGCCTTTCAAGTGCTTCTTAATTGCATCTTTTCTTTGTGGTAGTTCTGCACAGAGAGCCCATGAAACACACAGTAGGTCAGTCCAACCAATACTCTGGGAATGTCTTTGCACTTTATCAGGGGAGAGGGTTGGGGGATATGATGTCATCAAAGTTATGACTGGTGACAGGTCAGAAGTCAAGCGTTGCGTATTAGATCCCAGTCTTCCATGTGACTCTCCACGGACTAAGTACACGTCTGGATGATATCGCATCAGCGGAAGTGAGAATAGAACGCAGGGATTTCCAGACGCTAAGATAAACAGAACGCACTGTGAAGTCTCCGCCAAGTTGGCAGGTGTGCTCTCTGTGTGATTCCCTATATCTCTCCCCTTTTCCTCTCTCTCTCTCTCTCTCTCTCTCTCTCTCTCTCTCTCTCCCCCCCCCCCCCCGCCTCTCTCTCTCTCTCTCTTTCTCCCCACCACCCACTCTCTCTCTCTCTCTCTCTCTCTCTCTCTCTCTCTCTCCCTCTCATGTTCATGCAGGAACAAATGACTCCAACATCTCATCTATGTGTGATTTTGACAAGCTTGTTCCTGAACTCAGGAGAGCGTTTCCTAGGGCTGAAGTGGCGATTACTGCCATTATTCCCAGAAAACAACGCGCAGTGAAACCCACCGGTGTGCTCAACAAACATCTTCGAGCTCTCTGTAAAAGAAACAGAATAAGCTTTCTTTCTGAGGAAAAGTTTCAGTCCGCAAATGATTACATCAACACCCATCTACTTTTAAATTATGCTTGCCTCAACGAGAAAGGCACAGGAGTTTTGCTTCCGCAAATCAAGACATTTCTTTTCTCAAATCTCTCGTTGTCCAGGTATGGTGGGTCTGCTCTACGAGAAAATTATCCTGTGCAGCAGCGGAATGAATTTCAAAACAAATATGATGTTGAATTCCCCCCTCTACCTCGGAAACCAAATGTGTTGCAGACCACTGCCGACACCAGATTGCAGCCTACTCAAAATACAGAAGGACGTAATGAAAGGAAATCACGAGTAGTGAGGGACCCTGAACCCGAGCTACAGTGGAAGTAGCGCGTGCTACAGTGAGAGTAGCTACAGTGGGGGTAGCTACAGTGGGAGTAGCTACAGTGGGAGTAGCGCTGGCTACAGTGGGAATAGCGCGGGCTTCAGTGGAGAAGCTGCAGTGGGAGTAGCGCGGGCTAAAGTGGAGGTAGCTACAGTGGGAGTAGCGTGGACTACAGTGGGAGTAGCGCGGGCTACAGTGGGAGTAGCTACAGTGGGGGTAGCGCGGGCTACAGTGGGAGTAGCGCGGGCTACAGTGGGAGTAGCGCGGGCTACAGTGGGAGTAGCTACAGTGGGAGTAGCGTGGACTACAGTGGGAGTAGCGCGGGCTACAGTGGGAGTAGCTACAGTGGGAGTAGCGCGGGCTACAGTGGGAGTAGCGCGGGCTACAGTGGGAGTAGCGCGGGCTACAGTGGGAGTAGCTACAGTGGGAGCAGCGCGCGCTACAGTGGGCGTAGCGCGGGCTACAGTGGGAGTAGCGCGGGCTACAGTGGGAGTAGCTACAGTGGGAGCAGCGCGCGCTACAGTGGGAATAGCGCGGGCTACAGTGAAGTAGCTGCAGTGGGAGTAGCTACAGTGGGAGCAGCGCGCGCTACAGTGGGAATAGCGCGGGCTACAGTGGAGTAGCTACAGTGGGAGTAGCTGCAGTGGGAGTAGCGCGCGCTACAGTGGGAGTAGCTGCAGTGGGGGTAGCTACAGTGGGAGTAGCGCGCGCTACAGTGGAGTAGCTGCAGTGGGAGTAGCGCGCGCTACAGTGGGAGTAGCTGCAGTGGGGGTAGCTACAGTGGGAGTAGCGCGGGCTACAGTGGGAGTAGCTACAGTGGGGGTAGCTACAGTGGGGGTAGCTACAGTGGGAGTAGCGAGGGCTACAGTGGGAGTAGCTACAGTGGGAGTAGCGCGGGCTACAGTGGGAGATGCTACAGTGGGAGTAGCTACAGTGGGAGTAGCGCGGGCTACAGTGGGAGATGCTACAGTGGGAGTAGCTACCGTGGGTGTAGCTACAGAGGGGGTAGCTACAGTGGGAGTAGCGTGGACTACAGTGGGAATAGCGCGGGCTACAGTGGGAGTAGCTACAGTGGGGGTAGCTACAGTGGGAGTAGCGTGGACTACAGTGGGAATAGCGCGGGCTACAGTGGGAGTAGCTACAGTGGGAGTAGCTACAGTGGGGGTAGCTACAGTGGGGGTAGCTACAGTGGGAGTAGCGCGGGCTACAGTGGGAGATGCTACAGTGGGAGTAGCGCGGGCTACAGTGGGAGATGCTACAGTGGGAGTAGCGCGGGCTACAGTGGGAGATGCTACAGGGGGAGTAGCTACAGTGGGAGTAGCGCGGGCTACAGTGGGAGATGCTACAGGGGGAGTAGCTACAGTGGGAATAGCGCGGGCTACAGTGGGAAATGCTACAGTGGGAGTAGCTACCGTGGAAGTAGCGCGGGCTACAGTGGGAGATGCTACAGTGGGAGTAGCTACCGTGGAAGTAGCGCGGGCTACAGTGGGAGTAGCTACCGTGGAAGTAGCGTGGACTACAGTGGGAATAGCGCGGGCTACAGTGGGGGTAGCTACAGTGGGAGTAGCTACAGTGGGAGTAGCGCGGGCTACAGTGGGAGATGCTACAGTGGGAGTAGCTACCGTGGGAGTAGCGCGGGCTACAGTGGGAGATGCTACAGTGGGAGTAGCTACCGTGGGCGTAGCTACTCCCGCTGTAGCCAGCGCTACTCCCACTGTAGCTACCCCCACTGTAGCTACTCCCACTGTAGCCCGCGCTACTCCCGCTGTAGCTACCCCCACTGTAGCGCGCGCTACTCCCACTGTAGCTACCCCCACTGTAGCTACAGTGGGAGTAGCGCTGGCTACAGTGGGAGTAGCTACAGTGGGAGTAGCGCGCGCTACAGTGGGGGTAGCTACAGTGGGAGTAGCGCGGGCTACAGTGGGAGTAGCTACAGTGGGGGTAGCTACAGTGGGAGTAGCGAGGGCTACAGTGGGAGTAGCTACAGTGGGGGTAGCTACAGTGGGAGTAGCGCTGGCTACAGCGGGAGTAGCGCGCGCTACAGTGGGAGTAGCGCGGGCTACAGTGGGGCTAGCTACAGTGGGAGTAGCGCTGGCTACAGTGGGAGTAACTACAGTGGGGGTAGCTACAGTGGGAGTAGCGCGCGCTACAGTGGGGGTAGCTACATTGGGAGTAGCGCGCTACAGTGGGAGTAGCGCGGGCTACAGTTGGAGTAGCTACAGTGGGGGTAGCTACAGTGGGAGTAGCGCTGGCTACAGTGGGAGTAGCGCGCGCTACAGTGGGAGTACCGCGGGCTACAGTGAGAGTAGCTACAGTGGGGGTAGCTACAGTGGGAGTAGCTACAGTGGGAGTAGCGCTGGCTACAGTGGGAGTAGCGCGCGCTACAGTGGGAGTAGCGCGGGCTACAGTGGGGGTAGCTACAGTGGGAGTAGCGCGGGCTACAGTGGGGGTAGCTACAGTGGGAGTAGCGCTGGCTACAGTGGGAGTAGCTACAGTGGGAGTAGCGCGGGCTACAGTGGGAGTAGCGCGGGCTACAGTGGGGGTAGCTACAGTGGGAGTAGCGCGGGCTACAGTGGGAGTAGCGCGGGCTACAGTGGGAGTAGCGCTGGCTCTAGTGGGAGTAGCTACAGTGGGAGTAGCGCGAGCTACAGTGGGAGTAGCTGCAGTGGGAGTAGCGCGGGCTACAGTGGGAGTAGCTACAGTGGGAGTAGCGCGGGCTACAGTGGGAGTAGCTACAGTTGGGGTAGCTACAGTGGGAGTGGCGCGGGCTACAGTGGGAGTAGCGCGGGCTACAGTGGGAGTAGCTACAGTATGAGTAGCTACAGTAAGAGTAGCGCGGGCTACAGTGGGGGTAGCTACAGTGGGAGTAGCTACAGTGGGAGATGCTACAGTGGTAGTAGCTACAGTGGGAGTAGCGCGGGCAACAGTGGGAGTAGCGCGGGCAACAGTGGGAGTAGCTACAGAGAGGGTAGCTACAGTGGGAGTAGCGCGGGCTACAGTGGGAGTAGCTACAGTGGGAGTAGCTACAGTGGGAGTAGCGCGGGCTACAGTGGGAGTAGCTACAGTGGAGAAGCTGCAGTGGGAGTAGCTACAGTGGGAGTAGCGCGGGCTACAGTGGGAATAGCTACAGTGGGAGTAGCTACAGTGGGAGTAGCGCGGGCTACAGTGGGAGTAGCTTAAGTGGGAGTAGCGCGGGCTACAGTGGGAGTAGCTACAGTGGGAGTAGCGCGGGCTACAGTGGGAGTAGCTGCAGTGGGAGTAGCGCGGGCTACAGTGGGAGTAGCTACAGTGGGAGTAGCGCGGGCTACAGTGGGAGTAGCGCGGGCTACAGTGGGGGTAGCTACAGTGGGAGTAGCTACAGTGGGAGTAGCGCGGGCTATAGTGGGAGTAGCGCGGGCTACAGTGGGAGTAGCGCGGGCTACAGTGGGAGTAGCGCGGGCTACAGTAGGAGTAGCTACAGTAGGAGTAGCGCGGGCTACAGTGGAATGGCCGGCGGACGCGATGATATGGATACATGTTTTATGAAATATTATTTGTGTCCAAGATGCAAGTTTCCTCGCGTACAAACAGTTGTACTGGAACTGTGTCTCCTGTATACAACACTTCGAGTGTTAAGTGACTCAGAACGTGCTCTGCATGTAAATGTGTGGTGCTGCACCGATACTGTTTGCAGGTCACCCAGTGACATAGAGAAGGTATTGCCTGTTGACGCGACTGTCCATTTATGATGAGAGACGGAGTCATTGGAACTGTCTCATCAAGAGTTTCACCTCTGCGCACACCGTGAAGTTCAAACCCAGCAGACCCCATGCCAGCCTCGCAGTCCCACCTGAGGACCGCCACACCCCGTAGGAGGTCCATGGGACTCTGTGCCTTCAAATCCGCTGCCAGCTGTGTGGAACTCTCGTCCTGAGTCTGTGAAAAGAGTGACCTCAGAAAACAACTGCAGGCTCACATACCGAAACACACATTCATGGAACGTTTCAATTGGGCGCTACGAGCGATCATTTCAGAGATAGTGCATGCGACAAGTGATTATGTTGATGCTGCTTCTGATGACAACGACGACGACGCCGACGATTTGAGGTGCCGGTTGACCTTTGCGTCCCCCCCATGGTGCAGGCATGCACACTGCAGCGCGCATCCGCTGCGTTCCCCACTCCGCCTGCGTGGTGACGAGGGAGCTGTTGCTGCAGCTCGCGCCTGCAGTTGCTGGGTAACGAGGCTGTCGCTGTGTCATGGCGGGGAAGTGCAAGGAAGAGAGGCCAGGCCGCGCTGTTGTTGCTACACAGTAAGCATGGTACCAAACATGAAGCGTTGTCAAGCCTCCGCGTTGCTAGGATAAAATTTCTCAAGTCCAGTGCTCCGCCATAACGTTGTACGTTTTCCATTTTCTTGCTTTATACGCACGTCTAAGAGGACGCGAACTTCATAAAAAGCGAGACGTCTGACTGTCTTCAGAAGAAAAGTCTCCCGTCTTCAAGTGTTTCCGCCCTGTCTTCCTGACCTCTCGGGGGGATATGAGGTATAAACCATACTTAGACACGCAAAATATTATTCACTGTGCAGGTCTATGGCTAAAAATTCATTCTTGAAAGCCTGACATTAGCGCATAGTATCTGTGTCCTGTTCAGTTGCATGCAGACATTCTAATGGTGTGTGAATATATTCATTCTCATTTCCCTTTTGCTACATAATCTTGTAATTTCTACCATTTGCATGTTTAACGAATGTACATGTGATCCCTGCATGTGACTTTTTTTATTCCCTCTTTGTCTTTTGACATGGTCATTTCTGTTTCAGTTTGAAAGATTTGAGTATATTTTATCTTGTTTTACTTTTCATGTCTTGTCTGGTCTGGTCTGGTCTGGTTTGATCTGGTTTAGTTTTGTCTGGTCTGGTCTGGTCTGGTCTGGTCTGGTCTGGTCTGGTCTGGTCTGGTCTTGATCGCGCTATCGGAGAGTTCCAGATACCGAGTCTGAGACGGGCCAAGAGGAGTTGCCAGTGTTTCAGGGTTACAGAAGTGGAAAGCGGTCCCATGCCGTGTGCATTACTCTCACTGGCAAGCTGCCGCAGCCTTGTCAAGGCGCGACTGAAATAGCAGCACGACAAGAATAATCTATCGCGGTCTCAAAAGCAAGCCTTCATATGCACCAATAAAGCACGAATATGACAAACAACTTTTTCATAGTCTTACTTTTCAGCGTGATCGTGCACAGACGCACAACTAAATGCGCATCAACACAGAGATGATTATTAAAAGCGATTTAATATGAACCCGCTTTTCATTGGTTGTGCCCCGTATACCGCGATACGTGAGCTGCGTAATTTCCAGTCATGGGCTGTCCTCTGCACTAGGCGTTTTCTCGTGATCAGGATGAAAGTGATGATGACGATGGTCGTGGTGGTGATGATGATGGTGATGACGACAACGATGACGATGACGACGATGAAGATCTTCCTGTGATGACATCTCAGACCGACAAGCAAAGGGGGGGGGGGGGGGAGGAGGGGAAGGTCGTTGGTGATGATACAATGTCAGGAAGGGGATTTCAATGAATTTTTAATATCATTTTGGATAGGGTGATAATAAATATAACGCTTCGAAACCGGCAGCATCAAGTCGCTATGAGCTCCGTCGAGATCGAGTCAAAGAGAGTTATCTTTTCCTACTTTCAGCATAACAAACGCGCGTCGCTTACAAAATCTGTGAAAGACACGACTGTTTTTGGAGCAGACAGTTTGTTGTTTCTATAATGGTGACCTCCTGCTGTGTGAAGAACTGCCACAATAAGCATGGCAGAGAGAATGATCGACGTTTTTTTTTACCATCTGTTCTGACGATAAACATGGTGCTTTTTATTTTGCGAGAGCAGTTACTCATGAATCATTGATCTTTCAATAGACAAACCCAGTGCTTGGAACATTACTGTCCACATCAACAGCTTTTGGTTTTATGGTGAATCTTTCAGTTTACACGCTATGCGTCATAAATGTGTAATATACGGGTCACTCGCAGAATGCTCTACGGTGTGTTTTTTTCTTTCTGTTTGACTCTTACGTGAGTGTTGTGACGTTTCTGAGGGTTTGGCTATGGAGCTTGGGGACCAGTTTACTGTAGCTCTCTCTCTCTCTCTCTCTCTCTCTCTCTCTCTCTCTCTCTCTCTATCTTTCTCTCTATCTCTCTATGCGCGCGCGCGCGCGCGCGTGTGTGTGTGTGTGTGTTTGTAGGTCGGGCAACCGATATCCCGAGTGATCGTGGTATCAAACTGTTCATCACAGCAGTTGTCGACAGTTTGCAATGCCTCAGCGGAGCACCGTTGGTTCAAATTCGGCTGTGGTTGGAGCGAAATGAAGGGTTACTTAGTCCTAACTGCTCGTTGTTTCTTAATCTTCATCTCTTATAAATCGCAGAGGACCAACTTTTATTTAAAATTGCACGCACAAAAAGGTCGATCCGTTATCATATCTTAAAGTTATATTAAATTA
>JAWQFJ010026846.1:0-62500 GCA_034096865.1 Theodoxus fluviatilis | reverse complement strand
AGACGAAGAAGACACAGCCAGAGGCAATGATTAAAAGCGTACATTGAAGTGTGCAGCGGCTGGACTTGATGTGTTCAGTCAGTGACCGTCGTTCCGTCCATAATTCATTAAGTTGCAATCCATCTTTAAACAGATCCTGGGTGCATTTTTAGTACGCATGCACGTAAACCTCCCTTTACCTCCAGCGAAGACGCGTTCCATAGAGGAAACAGCCAACTGACTCCCCAGTTCGTAACATAAATCTCTTTTTATTCTGACAGAACGATTTTCTCATCAAAATGTATGTGGCAGAAGCAACAGCGTCGTACCCCAAAAAGTGTTCTCAAGCAGCAAAGAAGCACTACAGTCGGCTATTAGTTCGAGGGGTTGCCATTTCAACACGCACAGGCATCTCGGCACAAGCGGAGCCATGTTGACGTTTACACCACGCTGTCGACACCTAGCGGACGATTAAAGGAAGGGGCCTTAACTCCGCAGCGGGGACCCTCCGGACGATCTGTCGGTGGCGGTCAGGGAGATGAGTGAGTGCCAGAGATCGTACTTGCCCTCAGCGGGAAGGCGGGAGTGAGAAGAACGTCGACGACGGCGTAGATAACCACGTCTTGATGGATGGCGACGCCGAGCGGCCAGGAGAGGCCACGCGCGGTGGTGCCAGATTGACGGGAGCCTCGGGGAGACCGGGCGGAGAGCGGGGAACCCCCGGCACAGCTGCGTGGAATTGATCTGCGTGCATCGTCTGCGGGAGACTCACTCATCCCCACTGGAGAGCAGAAATCTGATCTTGCCGTGGAATCGCCTCCTTTGATCAGCCTATGCCATCTACATCTACATCTACACCGACAGAACTCTGAACGTGCCTCAATCGCACTGCAATGTGAAGCAGAGAGAGAGAGAGAGAGAGAGAGAGAGAGAGAGAGAGAGAGAGACAGACAGACAGAGAGAAAGAGAGACAGACAGAGAGAGATTGATTGATTGATTGATTGTTTATTTTCGGCCGACGACCCACCATTGCAGGAGTATAAACATATGTACAAATTTAAAACATTTCCAAGAAACAAGAATTACACTAGGATATCACTATGTGATGAAAGGAAGCAAAATATCAATAATTGCCTGTACATAAAACTCTTTAAAAGGAGTGAAATATCTGTAGACAAGTGCACAACTTTTCACAGATTAAGTTTTGTACCCGATCATTTAGATGTCCGATGACATTTCTTGCAGTTTCTGCGTACGTCGCTCAAATGCATAAAAAATGAACATGGAAATATCTCGAGTCATCTTCGGCTCCTTTCCACCCATAAAATGCCTTAAATTTGGACCATGTACATATATGAGATGTCTTGCTGAATATTTTTGTCTAATGTCGTCATACACATGGCAAAAACATAAAAAGTGAGCTTCGTTCTCAGTTTCGTCACAAAATGGACAATTCATATCGGAGTTATTCTCCTTTCTTGACCTTGAATTTATGTTCAGGTCATTACATCCCAAACGGAAGCGAATATATGCATCGCGGAATTTCTTTATGCTTATATAAGACAAGTATTGCTCACATTCAAAAGATGATTTAAAAAGTCTATAAAAACTGAATCTGTTACTTGTGTTCAGCTTTGCGTTCCATTCTTGCAGGTAGCAGTCCTGCAGTCTTTGTTTTAAAGACTTCAGAAAACTCTTCTCATTCAGTGTGCCACAACTGTTCCAAATATACGTGAAACCTAGATTTGATAGACACATTTCTACTGATTTCGCCCAGTTCATATCTTTAGGCATTTTAGAATTCAACAACATCATGTAGGCTTGCTTGGGAATTCTGCTGTCTGACATTTTACATAGTTTAAGCCAGTATTTTACAGCCTGAAGTGTGGTGGTAATGAACAAGGGATATCTACCCAATTCCCCATAGCACATACTGTTGGGCGATTTCAGATCAACCCCAAGAAAGCGCTTACACGCAAACATATGCGCTTTTTGACACAGAGAGAGAGAGAGAGAGAGAGAGAGAAAGAGAGAGAGAGTGAGAGAGAGAAACAGTGAGAGAGAAACAGTGTGAGAGAGAAACAGTGAGAGAGAAACAGTGAGAGAGAGAGAGAGAAACAGTGAGAGAGAGAAAAAAACAGTGTGAGAGAAACAGTAAAGGCACGTACCGGTTTTCCTCCGATTTTGCTGCCGATCTGGTCAAGAATCGGAACGGTTGACTCATTTGCATACAATCCGGCCCGGTTCTTGTCCGTAGGACAAGCTCTATTCCACGACCGATTCGTATGCCGGGCGACGCGAGAATGACGAGAATCTCGCGACTAGTTGCCAATTTAAATGGCGGACATGTCTCCGCTTTGCACCGAAAAGGCTGTATTTGGGGGATACTAGAACCCCATCCAAAGAAAATGTAAGCCATGAACAGCATTAATTTATCAAGGCTGTATGTTGAATGCATCAATAGGTCGTGAAAGCTCCTACATTTTAAAATTCGAAATGCAGGCCACACGCATAGAGCTACACGTCGAAGCGTCGGTTGCCATAGCTCGGCAAAGAGACGTAACTCTAAATTCTGACCTCGCTTCGCGTAAAGGAAAATCGCTCAAGTGCGCGGTCTCGGTGTAATCGTTGCGTGTGGCTGTCAACCCAATTTTTGCTGCCGATCCGGTACCGGATCGGGAGCAAAATCGGCTTGAAAACCGGTACGTGTATAGGCGCCTTAAGAGAGGGACAGTGAGAGAGAGAGAGAAACAGTGAGAGAGAGAGAGAGAGAGAGAGAGAGAGAGAATCTGAGAGAGAAACAGTGAGAGAGAGAGAAACAATGAGAGAGAGAATAAGAGAAAGAGAAACAGAGAGAGAGAGAGATAGAGAGAGAGAGAGAGAGAGGCGATATATTTCATCAATGGCAGTAAAATTCAATCGATACATTACACAGGTTCCCTTGTATTCAAAACTACCTTGACCGTAGCAACGGGTGGATCGCACTTTCCGCAAATGATGGCTATTACTCTCTTTTTTGTGTAACTCTTTTTATCTTTCATTGCTCTTTCTCTACCCAGCCCCAGCGATTTCACAGTCAATGGCTTCACATAGCCCACAACGGCTGATAGACCTCAAATCCCATTCATTCATGTATTCAATATGTCATTCATTCATCTATTCATGCCACCTTCCACCGCCACTCCCCATTTTGTCCTTCTCCACCGCCACTCCCCATTTTGTCCTTCCCCGAATGGGTTTCATACAGAGGGTTGCCAAGGCTGCTCCTACAGAACTTTTGTGAGGAATGGCATTCCTCAACTTTCATCGCTTTAGGTGTAGTTACAAGGAACCGCTTATCTGCATGAAACTTAAATGCGTCTCTATACTCCCCCCCCACACACACACACACTTCCCCAGTAACCCCCACCCCCGCATCATTCCTAAGCATGCTGCATTATCTCTCTGAGCAATTCCCCCCACCCCAACCAACATCCCCCAGCCCCAACATACCCCAGCCCCAACATACCCCAGCCCCAACATCCCCCAGCCCCAACATACCCCAGCCCCAACATCCCCCAGCCCCAACATCCCCCAGCCCCAACATCCCCCAGCCCCAACATCCCCCAGCCCCAACATCCCCCAGCCCCAACATCCCCCAGCCCCAACATCCCCCAGCCCCAACATCCCCCAGCCCCAACATCCCCCAGCCCCAACATCCCCCAGCCCCAACATATCCCAGCCCCAACATCCCCCAGCCCCAACATACCCCAGCCCCAACATCCCCCAGCCCCAACATCCCCCAGCCCCAACATCCCCCAGCCCCAACATCCCCCAAGTCGCACAGGTATGCGTTTGTGAGCACATGAATGCGTGCGTACGTATATATAGTATACATAATTCTCTCTCCCTCTCTCTCTCTCTCTCTCTCTCTCTCTCTCTCTCTCTCTCTCTCTCTCTCTCTCCATCTCTCAAATTACAGTGCTGGTACTTGTCAGTTGTCTTATCTTCTTTTCCCCTTCTTAAACTCTCATTTTGCTTATTATGTTCTGGCGCTGGAAAAATATGTGTACTTACTCACCACGCCCTCCAAGTGCTCTGTGAGACATGAAGGATGCGTCTACGCGATGTACTTTCGAGATTCAAGTCAGCCTGATTTCGTTGTGGCTACCCTCTGTGGGTTGGGGGTCAGAATAGACCCCCTGTGGATTGGGGGTAAGAACAGACCCACCGCGTCTCCCCACGCGATTCGTAGGAGGCGAATATCTAGGCAAACCGTGAATTGCTCTGTTACCAGCTCTTTTTAAGTTCGTGCTCAGTGGCCACAAACAACCTACAGAGCCTGAGAGACCGTAAAACTCCATTTATCATTCATCAGCGTTGTGGCATCGCTTGTAGGTAAGTTTCATTCTAACCTACAGCACGGCTCTGTTTCACAGAGCCCCAAGCGACACCGCAATCTCTTCATGTCAGTACTCTGCAGTTTACATCGACAACAAACCCACGCCGCGCTTCCCCGCTAGTGATAAGAGAAGAAGTTTATAGTCGCTGCCCTGAATGCCACAGTCTGTGATAAAAGATGAAAATGAGGAACAGAAAGGCACAAGATGTTGTCGTCTTCCAAGCAAAACAGAAAAGGGAGCATACGGATGTGGTCAGATGCTTCCGTATGTCAGAAAAGCGAACAGAAATAAACATCGATTGGAAGAAGTGTGTCAGCCAAGTCGTATCCGGCTGTTGTGCCCATCGCTACGAAAGCGTCTTGTTTGTTGCTCATAGTGCTACGTGTAAGCGACAGTAGATATGTCATTACAAAAGACACGATGATGTAATAATGCACAGGTATTAACACGTCTTTCTAAGATCTCTAGCAAGGACACCATTACGCAGTTACAGGGAAAACTGAGAAGCGAGTTCGCGGGACACAGCGGAAAGATGAGCAAGCATACCAAGGAGAAAACAAAGTAGCAAGAAACAACATCAGCTCATTTACCTCCGTTCAGCCTGTGGTGAGGTCGCTCGGTCCTACGTTTCCCGCCGTCGTCGCAGCCACGCGGTGATGCGGAGAAATCACATCCCTGGCCACGCTTCACGCTAGAGCAGGAGCGTCAGCACCGCCGCCACCACAGCCTCGGTAGCGCAGGAGCAGCAGCGGAGGCGTGCGCAATCGATGAGGAAACTCTCAGAACTAATTCCTGACGCGGTGCGTCGTCGCAGGTCGAGCGGAAGCAAGCGCTGCAGCACACCTGCCGGCAATCGGTCTGTGTGGGACACTTCCAGACTCCCAGACTTCAAGGACGGAGTGGCATCGCGGTGGCGACGGGGATCAGGACAGGCGCTCGGTGGGGGTCGAGGAGAACAGGACAGGCGCTCGGTGGGGGTCGAGGAGAACAGGACAGGCGCTCGGTGGGGGTCGAGGAGAACAGGACAGGCGCTCGGTGGGGGTCGAGGAGAACAGGACAGGCGCTCGGTGGGGGTCGAGGAGAACAGGAGTCAGCGTCAGGCCACGCTTCATTTCACTCCAACGCGGGTCGATGGCAGAAGTTTGTTTTCTCTCTTACTTGTCGCCGCGGGGCGCGGTCACTGCTGGTCGCAGTGGGTGTCGGTCACTGCTGGTCGCAGTGGGTGTCGGTCACTGTTGGTCGCAGTGGGTGTCGGTCACTGTTGGTCGCAGTGGGTGTCAGTCACTGTTGGTCGCAGTGGGTGTCGGTCACTGCTGGTCGCAGTGGGTGTCGGTCACTGTTGGTCACAGTGGGTATCGGTCACTGTTGGTCGCAGTGGGTATCGGTCACTGTTGGTCGCAGTGGGTGTCGGTCACTGTGGTCGCAGTGGGTGTCGGTCACTGCTGGTCGCAGTGGGTGTCGGTCACTGTGGTCGCAGTGGGTGTCGGTCACTGTTGGTCGCAGTGGGTGTCGGTCACTGCTGGTCGCAGTGGGTGTCGGTCACTGTTGGCCGCAGTGGGTGTCGGTCACTGCTGGTCGCAGTGGGTGTCGGTCACTGCTGGTCGCAGTGGGTGTCGGTCACTGCTGGTCGCAGTGGGTGTCGGTCACTGCTGGTCACAGTGGGTGTCGGTCACTGCTGGTCGCAGTGGGTGTCGGTCACTGCTGGTCGCAGTGGGTGTCGGTCTCTCCAGCGCTACGCTCCTGACTCCGTGCAAGGCGGGTTTAATCCACTGTAGAAAGGCAAGGCTTTTGCAGTGGGAGTGCGCAATTTAGGCGAGAAATGCCCCTGGTTAAACCATCCTTGCAACATGGAAAGCACCGGAGGGACCTCTCCGCCGCCTCGTGGCGACTGGCGTGCAGGACAGAAGTGACCAGTGGCGATGGGCGGCCACGGGGGGAGGGTGGGGGGTGAGGGGGTGGGGGGTGAGGGGGTGGGGGGTTACACCTCCCGCACAGGCAGCGCTGCGGCCCCGACTCCCGCGAGCGAGGAACCACGATCCACGCAGCTGGGGCCCAAATAGCCTGAGACAGGCAGTCCTGCTGCTCTACTTCCGCTGACGCAGTGATGCCTCAGCTTTCTGGGTCTGGTTGTCTGGCTACTGTTTTCGTACCCTGTTTGGTTGCCATGCCGACTTCACCTCAACACCGCCATGCAGGATTTAGCTGGTCCTCCAGTTGTACGCTAGGTGTACGATGCAGATCCCTCAGCCGTCCTGAAACAGGAAAATTACTGTCATTATCGGTCTGGATTTTAGTTGATATCAAAAGACAGTTTTGAAATGTTCGAGAGATTGTAGGTGATGCTGAGATCAATGGGTCTTGGCTTCGTTTCTGCTTGGAAAGTGCCAAGAGCGCACGAGACGTGGAAAAATATATGTTTTTCAAGTCGAGCATACGTCAGTCACCCTGGTGGCCGTGTGAAAAGCATTCCAGACACTTCCAACTTGCTCTTCAGCTGACACTTTACGTCGGGATGAGTGGTAGCGCACGCCTTCACAGTTTCCCGACATGAACCGCCACTTGCTAGAACTTTCACTTCACTTTTGACATGGAAGAACTCATGCATTGAGATCTCTCAGACTGTGGCCCAGAGGCAACTGTGCAGCTGCCCGGAAAAAGGCATGCGCCAGCACCCATTATCATGCAAAGATACTTCGTCCGCATTGTGTCAGAAGCCGTCTGCTGGAAATTCCTTCCACCTCCTTGACTTCACTGCCTATCTTCGTGTCTTCCAACGAAAAGCACGAAATGGATGTTCGACTGATAAACAGTTGTCCTAAGATAACTGATCCTCGGTCAAATCTCTCTTTTTTTTCAAGGCAAGCAAACTGCAACACGAGAATGTAAGAAACGTTACAGTAATAAAAGCGTTGCAGCGCACCTTTGGGTCAGCAGTGGCATGGCTGGTCGCCCCATAGCCCCGTCCCCTTTCTCCCTCACAGGCTGAACACCTGTGACGTCAGACCCTTTAAAGGCGGAGCACAACCGACCCCTGAGGCATTCGGGTCGACCCAGCTGAACTTCGCGTGCACGATAAACCCTAGCGGTCTCTTATGATCTGACCCGGACCCAGATACAAGTGGGTGGACTCTATTGGCACACTGACCCCGCCAGGGGAAGAGCTGGTGCAGAGCTCTTGAGAGAGAGCGGCCAGGAGCACGCGCCCTGCGTGCAGTCATGCAGCGCGTGCTGTGCGGCCACGAGAGGAGAGGCACGGGCGACCTGACCGGGGTCGGTGGCACGGACGGGCAGCGCGCTGTGAGTCCAGCAGGCGTGACCAGGAGGCTCCTTGGTCTGGGGCAGTCCGGCATCGATCTGTAGAGCCAGGCAGGCCAGCAAGGAAGGCAGGGAAGGCAGGCCAGGCAGGCCAGCAAGGAAGGCAAGGAAGGCAGGGAAGGCAGGCCAGCAGGGAAGGCAGGAAAGGCAGGGAAGGCAGGCCAGCAAGGAAGGCAGGCCAGCAAGGAAGGCAGGGAAGGCAGGGAAGGCAGGGCAGCAAGGAAGGCAGGGCAGCAAGGAAGGCAGGGAAGGCAGGGCAGCAAGGAAGGCAGGAAGGCAGGGCAGCAGGGAAGGCAGGCCAGCAAGGAAGGCAGGGCAGCAAGGAAGGCAGGGAAGGCAGGGCAGCAGGGAAGGCAGGCCAGCAGGGAAGGCAGGGAAGGCAGGGCAGCAAGGAAGGCAGGGAAGGCAGGCCAGCAAGGAAGGCAGGGAAGGCAGGAAGGCAGGGAAGGCAGGCCAGCAAGGAAGGCAGGCCAGCAAGGAAGGCAGGGCAGCAAGGAAGGCAAGGAAGGCAGGCCAGGCAGGCCAGCAAGGAAGACAGGGAAGGCAGGCCAGCAAGGAAGGCAGGCCAGCAAGGAAGGCAGGGAAGGCAGGGAAGGCAGGGCAGCAAGGAAGGCAGGGCAGCAAGGAAGGCAAGGAAGGCAGGGAAGGCAGGCCAGGCAGGCCAGCAAGGAAGACAGGGAAGGCAGGCCAGCAAGGAAGGCAGGTCAGCAAGGAAGGCAGGCCAGCAAGGAAGGCAGGGAAGGCAGGGCAGCAAGGAAGGCAGGGCAGCAAGGAAGGCAAGGAAGGCAGGGAAGGCAGGGAAGGCAGGCCAGCAAGGAAGGCAGGGAAGGCAGGCCAGCAAGGAAGGCAGGGAAGGCAGGCCAGCAAGGAAGGCAGGCCAGCAAGGAAGGCAGGCCAGCAAGGAAGGCAGAGAAGGCAGGCCAGCAAGGAAGGCAGGCCAGCAAGAAAGGCAAGGAAGGCAGGCCAGCAAGGAAGGCAGGGAAGGCAGGGAAGCAAGGAAGGCAGGGAAGGCAGGCCAGCAAGGAAGGCAGGCCAGCAAGAAAGGCAAGGAAGGCAAGGCAGCAAGGAAGGCAGGCCAGCAAGGAAGGCAGGGAAGGCAGGGCAGCAAGGAAGGCAGGGAAGGCAGGGAAGGCAGGCCAGCAAGGAAGGCAGGGAAGGCAGGGCAGCAAGGAAGGCAGGGAAGGCAGGCCAGCAAGGAAGGCAGGGAAGGCAGGGCAGCAAGGAAGGCAGGCCAGCAAGGAAGGCAGGCCAGCAAGGAAGGCAGGCCAGCAAGGAAGGCAGGCCAGCATGGAAGGCAAGGAAGGCAGGCCAGCAAGGAAGGCAGGCCAGCAAGGAAGGCAGGCCAGCAAGGAAGGCAGGGCAGCAAGGAAGGCAGGGAAGGCAGGGAAGGCAGGGCAGAGAGGAAGGCAGGCCAGCAAGGAAGGCAGGGAAGGCAGGCCAGCAAGGAAGGCAGGCCAGCAAGGAAGGCAGGGAAGGCAGGCCAGCAAGGAAGGCAGGCCAGCAAGGAAGGCAGGGAAGGCAGGCCAGCAAGGAAGGCAGGCCAGCAAGGAAGGCAGGGAAGGCAGGCCAGCAAGGAAGGCAGGCCAGCAAGGAAGGCAGGGCAGCAAGGAAGGCAGGGAAGGCAGGCCAGCAAGGAAGGCAGGAAAGGCAGGGAAGGCAGGGCAGCAAGGAAGGCAGGGAAGGCAGGCCAGCAAGGAAGGCAGGAAAGGCAGGGAAGGCAGGGCAGCAAGGAAGGCAGGGCAGCAAGGAAGGCAGGGAAGGCAGGCCAGCAAGGAAGGCAGGGAAGGCAGGCCAGCAAGGAAGGCAGGAAAGGCAGGGAAGGCAGGGCAGCAAGGAAGGCAGGGCAGCAAGGAAGGCAGGGAAGGCAGGCCAGCAAGGAAGGCAGGCCAGCAAGGAAGGCAGGGCAGCAAGGAAGGCAGGCCAGCAAGGAAGGCAGGGCAGCAAGGAAGGCAGGGAAGGCAGGCCAGCAAGGAAGGCAGGGAAGGCAGGCCAGCAAGGAAGGCAGGGAAGGCAGGCCAGCAAGGAAAGCAAGGAAGGCAGGGCAGCAAGGAAGGCAGGGAAGGCAGGCCAGCAAGGAAGGCAGGGAAGGCAGGGCAGAGCAGGGCGGAGATAGGCGGGCTACAAGTGGGGGAGGAGAGCTTCCGCCTTGGGCCTGTTCTCACCTTGGCACCTCGCCAGGCTGCCAGCCTCCTGGTGGCACCCCACCTCAGACACACACCACCCACACCCCAACTTCACACCCCTCTGCCCCCTCCTCAGCCCCTTCCCTGTTTTTCTGGACCCACCCCCACCGCTACTGTCCCTCTACCCTCAGCAATTCCATTATTCCTTATACTCCCACCCCACCCCACCCACCTCCCCTCTGCAGGGCACAAATCCCACAACGCCAACGCCATTGCCCAACCCCTCTCCTTCTCGTCCTATCTCACCCACATAATCTACTTGCCCTCCCCCATGCCTTCCTTCATCCACAGCAATATGGAATATGTAGCGGATGTAAGACCCCTCATAGCACCCGGATGTAACTGACAAAGATAGAAGCAGTTAATCTCATAAAGTCGAGAGGATCATGATACTGTAGCTATTTAGGACAGCTAATGGTAATTTAAAAAGTCCGAAGTTTCTCTCTCCTGTGGTATGCATTTTAAAAATGCTAGCGAAGGCAACTAATGAACTCACGAAGAAATGAAGATGAAAGAAAACGAGTAGTAATTTAAAGTGACGTACTGAGCAAAACGTAACGGAAGCTGGAATGTTTCACGTACGCCATGAAACGTAACGGAAGCTGGAATGTTTCACGTACGCCATGAAACGTAACGGACGCTGGAATGTTTCACGTACGCCATGAAACGTAACGGACGCTGGAATGTTTCACGTACGCCATGAAACGTAACGGAAGCTGGAATGTTTCACGTACGCCATGAAACGTAACGGAAGCTGGAATGTTTCACGAACCGCCATGACGCCTGCCGTGACCCTCCGCTCGGATTGGGAGATGCATGCGGAAGAAAATGGTGTATCTATGGTGTTGTCGTGCCGTGCAGTACACCGTCATGGCCAAGTGCATTCTGTAAACCCGAGTCAGTAGTATTGACTCTGGCACAGTTCGCAATGAATGCGTAATAGGCTTGACCCTTGGCATTACAGCCTTGCGCCCAAAATAGTTCGTTCTGATACTATTTTTCTCTCCACTTTTTACAGAAATCATTCAGATGTAAAAACTTGGTTCCATTTCAACACAAACATTTTATTGTATCGAATAAACGCTTGTTTGTTGTCTCAACAAGAGTAAGTTAAGAGTTTTGTGCGAAATAGTCTTAGAACTACTTTAACGGCGTATGTCAGGGAGCACATCGGCTATCCCACAAGCCTCTCGTGTGACCTCCGCTTGCATAAATTGGCCAAAAACCTTCCATCACGTGATGTGAACTGTGCTAGAGATACTTTTGCCGGTAGGCGAAATCTCTAGTTTACTAGAATGGGCCAAGTGTCCGTTCCTTACTCGATGCTTTGAAGAAAATGGTGTATCTATGGTGTTGTCGTGCCGTGCAGTACACCGCCATGGCCAAGTGTCTGTTCCTTACTCGATACTTCAAAGAAGAACGGAATGTTGATGGATGGGCGTAATTCCAAAGCGCGCGCGCGTGTGCGTGCGTGCGTGCGTGCGTTTGTTTGTGTGTTTGTGTATGTGTGTGTGTATGTGTGTGCGTGTCCATGTGTGTGTGTGTGTGACTGTGCGCGTGAGTGTGTGTGCGTGTCCATGTGTGTGTGTGTGTTTGCGCGCGTGTGTGTGTGTGTGTGCATGTCTATGTGTGTGTGTGTGTGTGTGTGTGTGTGTGTGTGCGTGTCTATGTGTGTGTGTGGGTGTGCGTGTGTGTATGTGCGTGTCCATGTGTGTGTATGTGTGTGTGTGTGTGTGCGCGCGTGTGTATGTGTGTGTTTAGGTGTGTGTATGTGTGTGTTTATGTGTGTCTGCGTGTGTGTGTGTGTGTGTGTGTGTGTGTGTGTGCGAATAAAGACTGCTGCAATGTCACCAAGTTAGGAAGCACAAACAGTCAGGAAACAATGAAAAAAATCCACGAGCTTGATTCTTTTTTACATAAGACAAAACAACACTTTCCTACACACGCAAGATAAATATTGCAATGATTAAATTTGTTTATTTTCGAAGTGAGTTTATCTACCAAAAAAACACAGAATAAAACCAAATCCTGGCCAATACAGACTTTTTGCTAGGAAATATATGCGAACTTGAAGTCTTTAAAATCTTCGAAACCTCAGTCGAGGTGACAGTCACTGCAACTGAGAGACGGAAAAAAACTAATAGCCTGCTTCGTTCGAGAAAACGTCTTGTGTAATGTAAATCAGACATTGATTTCTTATTTACGCTTTTTCCCAAATTTTGAAACATTAGCTGCTAATGCCATGGTTGCTCCTGATAAATCTGAACCAGTTCTTGTTTCTCCGTCCCAACTCCTTTACAGCTGGTGACTTTGTAGCTTGTTGCAGCCTCCCTTATCGAAAACTCCTTTATTTTACTCTATCTACACACTCTGCGACCACGCCCATCCATCAGCATTGCCGGGCTAATCTGAACTTCGAGGATGGGGAAGGCACTTTTTTGGACATGGGGCGCGCTTGTTGGCTCCAGCCTGGTGCGAGCAGGGGTGCTGGGAGGAGGCGACGGGGAGGATCGGAGCAGAGATAAGCGTGATGCTGGGCTTGTCTCTACCCCTGGGGGCACTCAGGGTGGGCAGGAGTGGGGCTACAGGGTCCCACCCCATCAAGCCTCTTTTATCTTACCGACAGTCCGTGCTTTCGCACCTCGCTGGTGCTGAGCGTGAAAAGTGTGCTATCGATTTCCTCCTTCCTCCCGCTTAAACCCATAGACTTTTCCCGGCTGTACGCGCCGTCTGAAGAGCATAATAGATGTTCCGTCCATAGAGACGGGGAGTATTGATTCATGCCTGCAACACACAGGCGCAGGTTGTTGTCAAATTTACCCCGTGTCTGAAGGGGGCTTCACAAAAGAGTAGTTCAATAGTCAGGGGAGGGGGATGCGAAGCGAGGAAGCTGGGACCTGTTTGCCAGACACCCACAGTGCAGGACCCCAGTGCTTTCTGTGTCAGACAACTTGACTGATATCTGGGTGTCAATCAATGGATGCTAGAACCTCTGGGTTTGAGCAGGATGAATTTATCAGTTCGACAAAGTTCGTGTTGTTCCAGATATATTTTGGACAAGTTTTCCGAGGCTTTGGAACACTGAATCAGAGAAGTAGGTGTCGCCGATTTGCTCCTGAAACAGTTTAACCAGAAGATTTGGTGAAAGAGGTCTGTCATTACTGATTAGAAACAAACGACGATGCCGATCATTCAAGCACACGGAAAGACAAATGTGTCGACCGCTGCCAGGATATCCTTGACAAGTTCCACTCAAATGACAGAGAAACTTAGAATTTTCCTTGGAAATTACATTATCACACTCTTTCACCCACTCAGTTGAAGAAAGTCGTGATAAACACAAGAAATGAAAAGTGAAAAAGTTAACCCGCCACCGCAATAGGACACACAGACTTTGTGCAGCCTTCACATCGTTAACCATACATGAAGACAACAGTCAACTGGCAAAGATGGATGACATACACATACATGTATGCAGGAAATGAAAGTTTATGAGATTTCCTGACACAAAGCAATGGTCCGAATAACAGTATTCTAACAGGGGAGACAACACTGCAATGTCGGAAGCAGGCTACAGGACATTTGAGCTTTACATAATGCTTTGTCTTGAACAGGAGAGCATGCCCAGTCCGCAGTCAGGAGAACATGTCCAGTTCTCAGTCAGGAGAGCATGTCCAGTCCTCAGTCAGGAGAGCATGTCCAGTCCTCAGTCAGGAGAGCATGTCCAGTCCTCAGTCAGGAGGGCATGTCCAGTCCTCAGTCAGGAGAGCATGTCCAGTCCGCAGTCAGGAGGGCATGTCCAGTCCTCAGTCAGGAGAGCATGTCCAGTCTGTACAGTCAGGAGAGCATGTCCAGTCCTCAGTCAGGAGAGCATGTCCAGTCCTCAGTCAGGAGAGCATGTCCAGTCCTCAGTCAGGAGAGCATGTCCAGTCCTCAGTCAGGAGAGCATGTCCAGTTCTCAGTCAGGAGAGCATGTCCAGTCCGCAGTCAGGAGGGCATGTCCAGTCCTCAGTCAGGAGAGCATGTCCAGTCTGTACAGTCAGGAGAGCATGTCCAGTCCTCAGTCAGGAGAGCATGTCCAGTCCTCAGTCAGGAGAGCATGTCCAGTCCTCAGTCAGGAGAGCATGCCCAGTCCGCAGTCAGGAGAGCATGTCCAGTTCTCAGTCAGGAGAGCATGTCCAGTTCTCAGTCAGGAGAGCATGTCCAGTCCGCAGTCAGGAGGGCATGTCCAGTCCTCAGTCAGGAGAGCATGTCCAGTCTGTACAGTCAGGAGAGCATGTCCAGTCCGCAGTCAGGAGAGCATGTCCAGTCCTCAGTCAGGAGAGCATGTCCAGTCTGTACAGTCAGGAGAGCATGTCCAGTCCTCAGTCAGGAGAGCATGTCCAGTTCTCAGTCAGGAGAGCATGTCCAGTTCTCAGTCAGGAGAGCATGTCCAGTCCTCAGTCAGGAGAGCATGTCCAGTCCTCAGTCAGGAGAGCATGTCCAGTCCGCGGTCAGGAGAGCATGTCCAGTCCTCAGTCAGGAGAGCATGTCCAGTCTGTACAGTCAGGAGAGCATGTCCAGTCCTCAGTCAGGAGAGCATGTCCAGTTCTCAGTCAGGAGAGCATGTCCAGTCCGCGGTCAGGAGAGCATGTCCAGTCCTCAGTCAGGAGAGCATGTCCAGTCCTCAGTCAGGAGAGCATGTCCAGTCTGTACAGTCAGGAGAGCATGTCCAGTCCTCAGTCAGGAGAGCATGTCCAGTCTGTACAGTCAGGAGAGCATGTCCAGTTCTCAGTCAGGAGAGCATGTCCAGTCTGTACAGTCAGGAGAGCATGTCCAGTTCTCAGTCAGGAGAGCATGTCCAGTCTGTACAGTCAGGAGAGCATGTCCAGTTCTCAGTCAGGAGAGCATGTCCAGTTCTCAGTCAGGAGAGCATGTCCAGTCCTCAGTCAGGAGAGCATGTCCAGTCCGCAGTCAGGAGAGCATGTCCAGTCCGCGGTCAGGAGAGCATGTCCAGTCCTCAGTCAGGAGAGCATGTCCAGTCCGCGGTCAGGAGAGCATGTCCAGTCCGCACAGTCAGGAGAGCATGTCCAGTCCTCAGTCAGGAGAGCATGTCCAGTCCGCAGTCAGGAGGGCATGTCCAGTCCTCAGTCAGGAGAGCATGTCCAGTCCTCAGTCAGGAGAGCATGTCCAGTCCGCGGTCAGGAGAGCATGTCCAGTCCGCACAGTCAGGAGAGCATGTCCAGTCCGCACAGTCAGGAGAGCATGTCCAGTCCGCAGTCAGGAGGGCATGTCCAGTCCGCGGTCAGGAGAGCATGTCCAGTCCTCAGTCAGGAGAGCATGTCCAGTCCGCGGTCAGGAGAGCATGTCCAGTCCTCAGTCAGGAGAACATGTCCAGTTCTCAGTCAGGAGAGCATGTCCAGTCCTCAGTCAGGAGAGCATGTCCAGTCCTCAGTCAGGAGAGCATGTCCAGTCCTCAGTCAGGAGAGCATGTCCAGTCCGCACAGTCAGGAGAGCATGTCCAGTCCTCAGTCAGGAGAACATGTCCAGTCCTCAGTCAGGAGAGCATGTCCAGTCCGCACAGTCAGGAGAGCATGTCCAGTCCGCACAGTCAGGAGAGCATGTCCAGTCCGCACAGTCAGGAGAGCATGTCCAGTTCTCAGTCAGGAGAGCATGTCCAGTCCTCAGTCAGGAGAGCATGTCCAGTCCTCAGTCAGGAGAGCATGTCCAGTCCGCGGTCAGGAGAGCATGTCCAGTCCTCAGTCAGGAGAGCATGTCCAGTCCTCAGTCAGGAGAGCATGTCCAGTCCGCGGTCAGGAGAGCATGTCCAGTCCGCACAGTCAGGAGAGCATGTCCAGTCCGCACAGTCAGGAGAGCATGTCCAGTCCGCAGTCAGGAGGGCATGTCCAGTCCGCGGTCAGGAGAGCATGTCCAGTCCTCAGTCAGGAGAGCATGTCCAGTCCGCGGTCAGGAGAGCAGTCCAGTCCTCAGTCAGGAGAACATGTCCAGTTCTCAGTCAGGAGAGCATGTCCAGTCCTCAGTCAGGAGAGCATGTCCAGTCCTCAGTCAGGAGAGCATGTCCAGTCCTCAGTCAGGAGAGCATGTCCAGTCCGCACAGTCAGGAGAGCATGTCCAGTCCTCAGTCAGGAGAACATGTCCAGTCCTCAGTCAGGAGAGCATGTCCAGTCCGCACAGTCAGGAGAGCATGTCCAGTCCGCACAGTCAGGAGAGCATGTCCAGTCCGCACAGTCAGGAGAGCATGTCCAGTTCTCAGTCAGGAGAGCATGTCCAGTCCTCAGTCAGGAGAGCATGTCCAGTCCTCAGTCAGGAGAGCATGTCCAGTCCGCGGTCAGGAGAGCATGTCCAGTCCTCAGTCAGGAGAGCATGTCCAGTCCGCGGTCAGGAGAGCATGTCCAGTCCTCAGTCAGGAGAACATGTCCAGTCCGCAGTCAGGAGAGCATGTCCAGTCCGCAGTCAGGAGAGCATGTCCAGTCCTCAGTCAGGAGAGCATGTCCAGTCCGCGGTCAGGAGAGCATGTCCAGTCCTCAGTCAGGAGAGCATGTCCAGTCCTCAGTCAGGAGAACATGTCCAGTCCGCAGTCAGGAGAGCATGTCCAGTCCGCGGTCAGGAGAGCATGTCCAGTCCTTAGTCAGGAGAGCATGTCCAGTCCTCAGTCAGGAGAGCATGTCCAGTCCTCAGTCAGGAGAGCATGTCCAGTCCTCAGTCAGGAGAGCATGTCCAGTCCTTAGTCAGGAGAGCATGTCCAGTCCTCAGTCAGGAGAGCATGTCCAGTCCTTAGTCAGGAGAGCATGTCCAGTCCTCAGTCAGGAGAGCATGTCCAGTCCTCAGTCAGGAGAGCATGTCTAGTCCTCAGTCAGGAGAGCATGTCCAGTTCTCAGTCAGGAGAGCATGTCCAGTCCTCAGTCAGGAGAGCATGTCCAGTCTGTACAGTCAGGAGAGCATGTCCAGTCCTCAGTCAGGAGAGCATGTCCAGTCCGCGGTAAGGAGAGCATGTCCAGTCCGCACAGTCAGGAGAGCATGTCCAGTCCTCAGTCAGGAGAGCATGTCCAGTCCTCAGTCAGGAGAGCATGTCCAGTCCTCAGTCAGGAGAGCATGTCCAGTCCTCAGTCAGGAGAGCATGTCCAGTCCTCAGTCAGGAGGGCATGTCCAGTCCGCACAGTCAGGAGAGCATGTCCAGTCCTCAGTCAGGAGAGCATGTCCAGTCCGCGGTAAGGAGAGCATGTCCAGTTCTCAGTCAGGAGAGCATGTCCAGTTCTCAGTCAGAAGAACGTTGTTACGGACTGGCTAACTGGGCCTCAGGTTAGCCTAGCCCGCACAATTGAAAAATAAGCAAGGAAAACACAAACACCATCACATAGTTACAAAGGCGTGTATTCACACAAAAAACACAACCCCACTGCCCCGTCCCACACCAGGGCTCACGGGCGCTGACGTGCGGCCCCCGCCGACACACAGCCTCAGACACTACAGCGGCCCCCCGCCGACTATCTCGCTGCCAGCGCTCACAGGGCCCCCGCCCAACAGTCTTCGCTCCGGGCCCCCGCCAGCAAAGCTCCGAGCCTCAGCCAGTGTCTCTGGGACTCGTACCACCAAAGAACCCTGGAAAAAACACACCGACTCACTCATCCATTCCTTCCCTAGCAATCATCATACAACCGCGGTATTTACAAGATAGAAGGATACAGATAAAATCAGCACTCACCCGTCGCCTTGGGGTTCATTCGCTCGAGTGTCGTACACAGCTTCCACTCGGCAGATATACAATCAATCAGATCATTCGCTCACAGGTGAACACTCCTCAGTCACTACGTCATCACTCATGCTAAAAATAACCATCGTCAAAACCTAGCCACGTGCACACACCATTCCGCACATTCGATTCGTAACAACCACCCCCCCATCAAGCCGAACAAGTTCCTGCAACTTGTGTAGCTTCATTCCTGCGTAATCCTGGAACCCATATCCGCCTGCGAATTCCAGCTGCCCTCAAACGGTAAGAGATGGTACCTCCATCACCCACCGCGAACTGCAACCTCAAGTCTGGCAGCAGTTCCCCGGGCACCCCTGTGCGGGAAGATTTGGACCCCAGCGCTTCTGCCACGGCCTCTGTCTCACTCGAGCGCAGCGCTACGGCCTCCGGACAGCACGCCACCACCCCGACCAACGCGAGGACACGCTTGTCTCCCCTGGACGAAGGAGGAGTCAATGGGCCCACAAAATCCACGGGACCCACCAACTGACAACTCGCAGAGTCATGAGAATCGTTAGTTGGAGGAACCTCAGACCTCTGCAAAGGCTGCCTCCTCTGAGGACATTTTGCAGTAAGTAGAGGACGGAAGGGCTTCACCTCAGCCTGCGCCGGTGCCCTCGTCTGCACAGCCCCCTCTATCTCTGTGCATTCGAACTGAGCTCCCGGAATCCTCCCCAAAATGACGTCACACACGGGATCATCAATGACGCAAGCATCAATCTCTCCCTTGAACACCGGAGTATCCAATCTGACCCGCGCGACTGGGAGCTCGACAATATCACCTGCGAACTGTCGACAACGCAGCACGCGTTCCGTGATTTGATCCGGAGTCAGAAAAGATCGACGCACCCCAACGGTCGAGCACCCCGAGTCAAGCATCACCTGCACCGGTCGTCCGTTCAACTGACCCGAGCAGATTTGCAACGAGCTGGGCACGTCATGCTCCAACGCCACAGCCCAGCTAACGTCAGGCATCCGTCCCCGACTGCCAGAGGAAGCAAATTCCCGTGAGTCCCCACACGGCACCACGACACAAGATGCCGTGACCTGGCCCCTTGGGGCGGGTTTCGCCGGACACTCCCGAATCCTATGGCCCGCCTCCCCGCAGTACCAACACGCGACGTTCTTATCCGGAGGCTGAGACCGCTCAGTGTCCGCACGCCCTTCCCGGTAAAGCCCTCTGCAGGGCCCTGGACGGAAAAATGCTCGACCCCTCTGCACCCCTTGGGAGTTTGGTCGCGAAACCCCAGGTGCCTCAACGGGTGTAGCAACCCCTGCCGACCACACATCAGCAGATGCCTTGGCAGACATGGACTGAGAGGGATGAGCCTCCCGATACCTTTCAGCATCGGCCACCAAGTCTTGCACCGACCCGTACTCTCGCTCCTTTAGAAAGGTGACCAAACTGGCCGAGCAAGACGCGAGAATCTGCTCCCTCAAGACCAGATTGATGAGGCCGTCCAATGTTGTCTCGACCCGCGACAGGTCTACCCACCGATCCAAGAGATGCCTCAAATGACTTACATAAGTCATCATACTTTCTCCCTGCTGCGGCCTCAAGGCACGGAAGCGAGACCGATAACCCTCTGCGGAGCACTGGAAGGTACGCAACAACGCTTTTTTGAGCTCGTCGTACGAGAGCGACTCTCGCAACGATAGCTCGTGGTAGGTGTTGAGAGCTTTGCCCTTTAAAAGAGAGGGAAGCAGCATAGCCCAATCCCGTCTATCCCATCCCACGGCACCCGCGTACTTCTCAAAACGAAAGAGATAGCTATCCATCTCGTCCGTTTTGTCATCAAAGTATGGCAATTTTGGACTTGCCGCAATTTTTTTTGAAGGAGTGGAGGCAACATCCTTGCTCACTCTTAGTTTCTCCAATTCAAGCTGCCTCTCTCGTTCTTTCTCTTCCCGCTCACGTTCTTTCTCGCGCTCTTGCCTCTCTCGTTCCTTCTCGCGCTCTTGCCTCTCTCGCTCTTTCTCGCGCTCTTGCCTCTCTCGTTCTTTCTCTTCCCGCTCTCTCTTCTGCTCACGTTCTTTCTCTTCCCGCTCACGTTCTTTCTCGCGCTCTTGCCTCTCTCGTTCCTTCTCGCGCTCTTGCCTCTCTTGTTCTTTCTCGCGCTCTTGCCTCTCTCGTTCTTTCTCTTCCCGCTCTCTCTTCTGCTCACGTTCTTTCTCTTCCCGCTCTCTCTCCCGCTCACGTTCTTTCTCGCGCTCTTGCCTCTCTCGTTCTTTCTCGCGCTCTTGCCTCTCTCGTTCTTTCTCTCGCTCTTCCCGCTCTCTCTGTCTCTCTTCTCTCGCTCGTTCTTCCACATATCTCGTCATTTCCAGGCCTTCCAATCCCAGACTTTCAGCCTCAACCTTGTACGCAACAAATGGGTCAACCCGACCCAAGGGGTCAACCTTGGTTGGCTTCTCTTCCATGTCGAATTATCAGAATATAATCCACGTATTCAATGCTACACTGATAATCTACACTTCTTCAGTGCAAAGCCCCTGCAAATTCCCTACAACCATTCAAATTTGCCAAGCAAGCAGAACAGCGCGCCAATGGCCAATTCCAAAAACAAAACAACAACCAAAACCCAAACAATGCAAATCCATCAATCGTCCGAACCGACACTTCCCTCAAATACGGAAGGTACACCAGCAAACAATTCCAGCACGCAAGCTGTCGGAGCCACTAACTCAAAACATGAAAAATAAAACTTGCTGATCGTCCGAGGCGACAGTTCACTTATCACACATTCCCGAGCATGCAATTGTGACATAAACTGGACAGATAAGAAATCCCTTCCCCAAGAACATACCCACTCAAAATATTATCGCCCACTCCAAAGCAATCACTGAGCCCAGCAAAAAACAAATCATCACAGAGCAGATATGTCAGCCCCAAAATTACCTCCACAGTCCAACGCATGCAACTGTGAACTTACTGAACAAAGCAAAGAATCAACTCAATCGCAGAGCACATAACCTCTATCAAAATTATCTCCCCTTCCAAAGCATGCACTAAAATCACTAAGGAAATCAGGAAATCAATCAAATCGCAGAGCACACCATATCCATTCAAAAATCATCAACAACACACGCACGCTGAACCAAGCGGAAAATCAAATAAATCAGAGTGGACATAATATCAAATACAATTCACAGCATGCAACTGTGCAATCACTGGCACAGCACAAAATCAAATCTCTCACAGGGCAAATAATATCAAGCCAACAAAATTACCCCCACAATCCAACGCATGCAACTGTGAACTTACTGAGCAAAGCAAACAATCAACTCAATCACAGAGCACATATCAATCAAAACTGTAACACACACCGAGGGATGCAACTGAAATCTCTGAGCAAATCAGGAAATCAATTAAATTACAGAGCACACTATATCAATCCAAAAACCATCAAACAATACCACGCATGCAACTGTGAAATCACTGAGCCAATCAGGAAATTAATTAAAACACAGAGCACACTATATCAATCCAACAACCGTCAAACAATACAACGCATGCAACTGTGAAATCACTGAGCAAATCAGGAAATCGATTAAATCACGGAGCACACTATATCAATCCAAAAACCATCAAACAATACAAAGCATGTACTGTGAACTCAAAATCACATTCGCACGCCGAGCATACACATCACAATATTGGCCCCCGCCAAACCGAAATCCAATCAACTTGGTCTTAAAGCAAAACACTGTCAAATTCAGGCACTCACACAAAAGGTGAAGTAGGCAGGCTCGCCAGTTGTTACGGACTGGCTAACTGGGCCTCAGGTTAGCCTAGCCCGCACAATTGAAAAATAAGCAAGGAAAACACAAACACCATCACATAGTTACAAAGGCGTGTATTCACACAAAAAACACAACCCCACTGCCCCGTCCCACACCAGGGCTCACGGGCGCTGACGTGCGGCCCCCGCCGACACACAGCCTCAGACACTACAGCGGCCCCCCGCCGACTATCTCGCTGCCAGCGCTCACAGGGCCCCCGCCCAACAGTCTTCGCTCCGGGCCCCCGCCAGCAAAGCTCCGAGCCTCAGCCAGTGTCTCTGGGACTCGTACCACCAAAGAACCCTGGAAAAAACACACCGACTCACTCATCCATTCCTTCCCTAGCAATCATCATACAACCGCGGTATTTACAAGATAGAAGGATACAGATAAAATCAGCACTCACCCGTCGCCTTGGGGTTCATTCGCTCGAGTGTCGTACACAGCTTCCACTCGGCAGATATACAATCAATCAGATCATTCGCTCACAGGTGAACACTCCTCAGTCACTACGTCATCACTCATGCTAAAAATAACCATCGTCAAAACCTAGCCACGTGCACACACCATTCCGCACATTCGATTCGTAACAACCGTGTTCAATCCGCGCAGTGAGATTTGGTTCTTCAGGCGGCCTTCCCAAGACTTCCCAAGAGAAATGCTCTGAGCGACTGCCGTTCAAGGAAGCGTTTGAGTGATTGATTGCAAATGGAGCACTCATATTGATCACATCAGCCCTTCCCTCCTTCCTCCTTTAATGTGATTTTCTGCAAGCACCTAATGGAAGAAATGTCCCCGGAGAAAGTACGTTTCAATGTAAAAGCATGATGTATTGACTTGCCTGGGTTGCAACTTGTCCGACGGTTTTTGAGTTGCGCAGCTGGAGGCAGAAAAACCTACTTAATGAGTAAGTCTTGAGAGAGGTCAAATTGAAGGAGCTGCAAATAGTTCAACCTTAGATTTTCGAAGTCCCATGGTAAAAAAAGCATATTTTATTCGAAAAGATTTCAGGAGCAGCCAAACTTGTGTATCACATATAAGTGAAAAGTTTGCCTGTTTGATTGTCCTCTTAAAGATCTAGAACGAGAAAAGCTGGGCACAACAAAAATTATCCAAACACCGATTTGGAATCAACGCGTCTCACAGATGATTAATAGCTATAAGACTTTTAATTGAAAGTGTTTGGTGTGTTTGTGTGTTTGTTGTGTTTGTTTGTTGTGTTTGTGTGTTTGTTGTGTGTGTGTATTTATTGTGTTTGTGTGTTTGTTGTGTTTGTGTGTTTGCCCGACGGCAGCAGCGAGCAAGGGAGACTCGTAACGTAGCGTAACGTAAATATAGCTTGTCATATGTTGAGATGCAAATCAGGGCGTGAATGAGAACATTCCGTCCATCCCAGTGCAGTCGTCTCCGGCTCCCAACCAGGCTCTGCTCTGTGACGACCAGCAACAAGGCACGGTCACTCCCTCGAAGTCACCCCCTCGAAGTCACTCCCTCAGGGTCACTCCCTCGAAGTCACTCCCTCGAAGTCACTCCCTCAGGGTCACTCCCTCGAAGTCACTCCCTCAGGGTCACTCCCTCGAAGTCACTCCCTCGAAGTCACTCCCTCAGGGTCACTCCCTCGAAGTCACTCCCTCAGAGTCACTCCCTCGAAGTCACTCCCTCGAAGTCACTCCCTCGAAGTCACTCCCTCGAAGTCACTCCCTCAGGGTCAGTCCCTCAGAGTCACTCCCTCAGAGTCACTCCCTCAGGGTCACTCCCTCAGGGTCACTCCCTCAGGGTCACTCCCTCGGGGTCACTCCCTCGGGGTCACTCCCTCAGGGTCACTCCCTCAGGGTCACTCTCTCAGGGTCACTCCCTCAGGGTCACTCCCTCAGGGTCACTCCCTCAGGGTCATTCCCTCAGGGTCACTCCTTCGGGGTCACTCCCTCGGGGTCACTCCCTCAGGGTCATTCCCTCAGGGTCACTCTCTCAGTCACTCCCTCAGGGTCATTCCCTCAGGGTCATTCCCTCAGAGTTAGTCCATCAGGGTCACTCCCTCAGAGTCACTCTTTCAGGGTCACTTTCTCAGGGTCATTCCCTCAGGGTCTCTCCCTCAGAGTTAGTCCATCAGGGTCACTCCCTCAGAGTCACTCTTTCAGGGTCACTTTCTCAGGGTCATTCCCTCAGGGTCACTCCCTCAGAGTCACTTCCTCAGAGTTAGTTTTAAAAAAAGGTAAAGGTGTGATTATTTATAGCGACTTACACCCTTTGTCTGGGTCTCAAACCGCTTTACACTATTTACCCCCTGATCACTGGGCATCTTGATCAATCCTTTCTAGTCCCTCACAACAAACATAGTGACAGACATTTAAGACGCACACAGTCAGGTACCAGCACCAACTCCGCTCCCTGGGGAGTATTCCAACCCGATGCTGGCGCTTGGCCGCATACAAGGGTTAATCGCACTACGTTTTGCCAACATTGCCCTCACAGGTACCCGGTTTTACTCCTGGGTGGGGAGAAGCAATGCGAGTTAAGCATCTTGCTCAAGGATGCAACTCTGGGAACCGCGCAGCTTCGAACGCCGTACCTGTTACGAATCGAATGTGCGGAATGGTGTGTGCACGTGGCTAGGGTTTGACGATGGTTATTTTTAGCATGAGTGATGACGTAGTGACTGAGGAGTGTTCACCTGTGAGCGAATGATCTGATTGATTGTATATTTGCCGAGTGGAAGCTGTGTACGACACTCGAGCGAATGAACCCCAAGGCGACGGGTGAGTGCTGATTTTATCTGTATCCTTCTATCTTGTAAATACCGCGGTTGTATGATGATTGCTAGGGAAGGAATGGATGAGTGAGTCGGTGTGTTTTTTCCAGGGTTCTTTGGTGGTACGAGTCCCAGAGACACTGGCTGAGGCTCGGAGCTTTGCTGGCGGGGGCCCGGAGCGAAGACTGTGGGCGGGGGCCCTGTGAGCGAGATAGTCGGCGGGGGCCGCTGGAGTGTCTGAGGCTGTGTGTCGGCGGGGGCCGCACGTCAGCGCCCGTGAGCCCTGGTGTGGGACGGGGTAGTGGGGTTGTGTTGTTTGTGTGAATACACGCCTTTATAACTCTGTGCTGGTGTTTGTGTTTTCCTTGTTTATTTTCATTTGTGCGGGCTAGGCTAACCTGAGGCCCAGTTAGCCAGTCCGTAACAACTGGCGAGCCTGCCTACTTCACCTTTTGTGTGAGTGCCTGAATTTGACAGTGTTTTGTTTTAATACCAAGTTGATTGGATTTCGGTTTGGCGGGGGCCAATATTGTGATGTGTATGCTCGGCGTGCGAATGTGATTTTGAGTTCACAGTGCATGCTTTGTATTGTTTGATGGTTTTTGGATTGATATAGTGTGCTCCGTGATTTAATCGATTTCCTGATTTGCTCAGTGATTTCACAGTTGCATGCGTTGTATTGTTTGACGGTTGTTGGATTGATATAGTGTGCTCTGAGTTTTAATTAATTTCCTGATTGGCTCAGTGATTTCACAGTTGCATGCGTTGTATTGTTTGATGGTTTTTGGATTGATATAGTGTGCTCTGTAATTTAATTGATTTCCTGATTTGCTCAGAGATTTCAGTTGCATGCTTCGGATTGTGTTACAGTTTTGATTGATATGTGCTCTGTGATTGAGTTGATTGTTTGCTTTGCTCAGTGCGTTGGATTGTGGGGGTAATTTTGTTGGCTTGATATTATCTGCCCTGTGAGAGATTTGATTTTGTGCTGTGCCAGTGATTGCACAGTTGCATGCTGTGAATTGTATTTGATATTATGTCCACTCTGATTTATTTGATTTTCCGCTTGGCTCAGCGTGCGTGTGTTGTTGATGATTTTTGAATGGATATGGTGTGCTCTGCGATTTGATTGATTTCCTGATTTCCTTAGTGATTTCAGTGCATGCTTTGGAAGGGGAGATAATTTTGATAGAGGTTATGTGCTCTGCGATTGAGTTGATTCTTTGCTTTGTTCAGTAAGTTCACAGTTGCATGCGTTGGATTGTGGAGGTAATTTTGGGGCTGACATATCTGCTCTGTGATGATTTGTTTTTTGCTGGGCTCAGTGAGTGCTTTGGAGTGGGCGATAATATTTTGAGTGGGTATGTTCTTGGGGAAGGGATTTCTTATCTGTCCAGTTGATGTCACAATTGCATGCTCGGGAATGTGTGATAAGTGAACTGTCGCCTCGGACGATCAGCAAGTTTTATTTTTCATGTTTTGAGTTAGTGGCTCCGACAGCTTGCATGCTGGAATTGTTTGCTGGTGTACCTTCCGTATTTGAGGGAAGTGTCGGTTCGGACGATTGACGGATTTGCATTGTTTGGGTTTTGGTTGTTGTTTTGTTTTTTGAATTGGCCATTAGCGCGATGTTATGTTGGCTTGTCAAATTTGATTTGTGTATGGAATTTGGAGGGGTTTTGCACTGAATGAGTGTAGATTAGCAGAGTAGTTTTGAATAATTTGGATTATATTGTGATACTTGGACATGGAAGAGAAGTCAACCAAGGGTGACCCACTGGCTAGGGTTGACCCATTCTATTTGTATAAAATTGAGGCTAAAAGTCTGGGATTGGAAGGTCTGGACATGACGAGATATGTACAAGAACGGGCGAGAGAAGAGAGGCAGAAGGAGCGGGAAGAGCGCGAGAAAGAGCGGGAAGAGCGCGAGAAAGTGCGTGAGCGGGAAGAGCGCGAGAAAGAGCGGGAAGAGCGCGAGAAAGAGCGGGAAGAGAGCGAGAAAGTGCGTGAGCGGGAAGAGCGCGAGAAAGTGCGTGAGCGGGAAGAGCGCGAGAAAGTGCGTGAGCGGGAAGAGCGCGAGAAAGAACGTGAGCGGGAAGAGAAAGAACGAGAGAGGCAGTTTGAATTGGAGAAACTAAGAGTGGGCAAGGATGTTGCCTCCACTCCAAAAAAAATTGCGTCAATTCCAAAATTGCCATACTTTGATGACAAAACGGACGATATGGATAGCTATCTCTTCCGTTTTGAGAAGTACGCGGGTGCCGTAGGATGGGATAGACAGGATTGGGCTACGCTGCTTCCCTCTCTTTTGAAGGGCAAAGCTCTCAACACCTACCATGAGCTATCGTTGCGAGAGTCGCTCTCTTACGACGAGCTCAAAAAAGCGTTGTTGCGTACCTTCCAGTGCTCCGCAGAGGGTTACCGGTCTCGCTTCCGTGCCTTGAGGCCTCAGCAGGGAGAAAGTATGATGACATATCTATGTCATTTGAGGCATCTCTTGGATCGGTGGATAGACATGTCGCGGGTCGAGACAACATTCGACGGCCTCATCAATCTGGTCTTGAGGGAGCAGATTCTCGCTTCTTGCTGTGACAGTTTGGTCACTTTCTTGAAGGAGCGAGATCACGGGTCGCTGCAAGACTTGGTAGCCGATGCTGAAAGGTATCGAGAGGCTCATCCCTCTCAGTCCATGTCTGCCAAGGCTTCAGCTGAGGGGTGGTCGGCAGGGGTTGCTACCCCCGTTGAGGCACATGGGTTTTCGCGACCAAACTACCAAGGGGTGCAGAAGGGTCGAGCTTTTTTCCGCCCAGGACCCCAAAAAGGGCTTTACCGGGGAGGGCGTACGGACACAGGGCGATCTCAGCCTTTAGATAGGAAAGTCCAGTGTTGGTACTGCGCTGAGGCGGGCCATAAGATTCAGGCGTGTCCGACGAAACCCGCCCCAGGGGGCCGGGTCACGGCATCTTGTGTCGTGGTGCCGTGTGGAGACTCTCGGGAAGTTGCTTCGTCTGGCGGTCGGGGACTGAAGCCTGACGTTAGCTGTGCTATGGCGTTTGAGCATGACGCGCCCAGCTCGTTGCAAATCTGCTCGGGTCAGTTGAACGGACGACCGGCGCAGGTGATGCTTGACTCGGGGTGCTCTACTGTAGGGGTGCGTCGATCTTTCCTTACTCCGGATCAGATCACGGCTCGCGTGATGCGTTGTCAACAGTTTGCAGGCGATATGGTTGAGCTACCAGTCGCACGGGTCAGATTGGATACTCCGGTGTTCAGGGGAGAGGTTGATGCGTGCGTCATCGATAATCCCGTATGTGACGTCATTCTGGGTAGGATTCCGGGGGCCCAGTTCCAATGTGCAGAGATAGTGGGGGCCGTGCAGACAAGGGCTCAGGCTCAGGCTGGGGAGAAGCCCTTCCGTCCTCTACTTACTGCAAAATGTCCTCAGAGGAGGCAGCCTTTGCAGAGGTCTGAGGTTTCTCCAACTAACGATTCTCATGACTCTGCTAGTTGTCAGTTGGTGGGTCCCGTGGATTTTGTGGGCCTATTGACTCCTCCTTCGTCCAGGGGAGACAAGCGTGTCCTCGCGTTGGTCGAGGTGGCGGCGTGCTGTCCGGAGGCCGTAGCGCTGCGCTCGAGTGAGACAGAGGCCGTGGCAGAAGCGCTGGGGTCCAAATCTTCCCGCACAGGGGTGCCCGGGGAACTGCTGCCAGACTTGAGGTTGCAGTTCGCGGTGGGTGATGGAGGTACCCTCTCTTACCGTTTGAGGGCCGCTGGAATTCGCAGGCGGATATGGGTTCCAGGATTACGCAGGAATGAAGCTACACAAGTTGCAGGAACTTGTTCGGCTTGATGGGGGGGTGGTTGTTACGAATCGAATGTGCGGAATGGTGTGTGCACGTGGCTAGGGTTTGACGATGGTTATTTTTAGCATGAGTGATGACGTAGTGACTGAGGAGTGTTCACCTGTGAGCGAATGATCTGATTGATTGTATATTTGCCGAGTGGAAGCTGTGTACGACACTCGAGCGAATGAACCCCAAGGCGACGGGTGAGTGCTGATTTTATCTGTATCCTTCTATCTTGTAAATACCGCGGTTGTATGATGATTGCTAGGGAAGGAATGGATGAGTGAGTCGGTGTGTTTTTTCCAGGGTTCTTTGGTGGTACGAGTCCCAGAGACACTGGCTGAGGCTCGGAGCTTTGCTGGCGGGGGCCCGGAGCGAAGACTGTGGGCGGGGGCCCTGTGAGCGAGATAGTCGGCGGGGGCCGCTGGAGTGTCTGAGGCTGTGTGTCGGCGGGGGCCGCACGTCAGCGCCCGTGAGCCCTGGTGTGGGACGGGGTAGTGGGGTTGTGTTGTTTGTGTGAATACACGCCTTTATAACTCTGTGCTGGTGTTTGTGTTTTCCTTGTTTATTTTCATTTGTGCGGGCTAGGCTAACCTGAGGCCCAGTTAGCCAGTCCGTAACAGTACCCACTGGCCGCAAGCGACTGTAGGTCCAGCGCGCTAACCACTCGGTCCATCAGGGTCAGTCCCTCAGGGTCAGACACTCAGGGTCAGACACTCAGAATCAGACACTCAGGGTCAGACACTCAGGGTCAGTCCCTCAGAGCTGCTGGACTGACGCTTGACCACTTGGTTTTCTCTTGGGGTCAGCTTTACGTGGAGCGCTGTGCAGTAGGTAAGGCGGAAAAGCTCTTTGTGCTGGGACCAGGCGAGCAGGCTGGCAGGGTGAGAACGTGGTCCACGTGATGAACATTTTGTCAGATGTTGCAATGACAATTAGGGCGTGAATTAGACAATTTAGTCTAATTAGTAAATGTGTATAGCATTACATAGCCGTGTTACACCAGGGTGGAAGATCGGGTGCCGCTGCTAGTTTGTAATATCACGCACGCATTTGACATTCATCACTGACTGCCAGCCATTCGGGAAAGAATTTCAGGTTGGCTTTCTCATTATTTTATTTTCAAATTCCGGCACGTACACATTTACATCCCTTTCATGAATTTTGCATTCAGTTATTCATTCTTTCAGTCCGTCAGTTTTGCTACAACGTCTTCCCGGCTGAGATTGTAATTTCATGTTAAGGATTTTTTGTGGATTTTTTTTTGCATTCAGAATGTATACCACTATATTTCTTTTCTTGTTAAAACATACTTCAAAACTCGTGTTTTGTTTTCGTAGTGTTCCTGCCTCCGGGCGACGTGCACAGTGAATTCCAAACTTGCTTTCGGCAATGAAGTAGGTGGCATCCTATATACTGAAGTGATGGGAGTTATTCAAGATTACATTTAATGAAAAGAGAGAAAAATATTCACGGTTACAATGTTTGGTTTTTGCAAGTGAAATTCTGGACCAAATTCGTTTTTCTTCAACGAATAAAACGTTTTGAAGACCACCCAGTCATAATGTTCGAAATCGGAACATAACCAATGTTCGGCCTGCGAAAATGTCGCATTAATGTTCTGCAATAACTCTACCGATATTTTATTTTTTGCAATGACTACAAAAGTGGTGGACTGCGTTTCAACAGGACTTGCTTTCGTTGCGGAAGAAATGATTTGGCTGGTCCACCATGCCTATACATAAAGCGGCTACACAGCTTTCTCCCATTTTTATCTGCCGTTCATAATAATAGTTTATTCATAAGCACATACCTTCCCTTGACAGGCAAGCTCATGACGTTTACAATCCAAAGAATCAACACTCATACAACCACTCAACACCACATTGCTACAAAAAAACTCACACACAACACACATAAACAAAAAACGAAAACTAAGATCCAATAGAACAAATAGAACAAACTATACAATATACACAGCACTTGCCGGCCAGGTCAAGTAAGGCGAAGCAGCTCAGCGGGAAAGGTGGATCGGAAGAGGTGGGTCTTTAGAGCACTTTTGAACTGGGGCGGAGTGTCAGAATGACGGACTGAGAGAGGGAGATTATTCCAGGTTACAGGTCCGATATAGGAGAAGGCACGCTGTCCTTGAGTTTTCTTATTACGGCGGGGGCTTTAAGCATTCTAGAGTCAGCAGCTGAGCGATATCTGGAGAATTCCATGGTCTATTGTGTCGAACGCGGCACTCAAGTCCAACAGAGTAAGAAGAGAAACTTTGGAATTGTCAGAAGCAACGAGAAGATCGTTTAGAACACGGAGCAGAGCTGTTTCGGTGGAATGATGAGCACGGTACGCGGATTGAAAACGGGCCAAAAGGTCATTCTGGGCCACGTGCTCCAGCAGCTGCTGCAAAGCTAACTTCTCTAACAATTTTGACAGAAAAGAAAGATTGGAGACTGGCCTATACTTAATTAGTTTGTTTGGATCCAGGTCCTGCTTAAAAACACTGCTTATCTGCCCTTTTGTCAGACTGTCAATCCGTGCGTCTCTGTCTGAATGTGTGTGTGTGTGTGTGTGTGTGAGAGAGAGAGAGAGAGAGAGAGAGAGAGAGAGAGAGAGAAAGAAAGAGAGAGAGAGAGAGAGAGAGAGAGAGAGAGAGAGAGAGAGAGAGAGAGAGAGAGTGAGAGTGTATGTGTGTGTGAGTATGTATAGTACAATATGTGCGTTTAATTATGTTTTTGCGTGTGCGCGTCAGTGTTTATGAGTTGTCTTTTTACCGTCCATATACACATGCATTTCCAGTGCATCAAAAGGGAAAAATAAAAAACACAAAGTCGGGGCAGAATCGAACCAAAATTTCCAGGCCATCACCTCAATGAGACCCGTGCTCGCACGTGCAGTATCAACGTGGCCTTGACTGGGCGACCCCTCTGCCAGGAGAAATGGTTTGTTTTCATTGACCAACGCACCAGAAAGCCTCTTCCTACGAAAGGTGCCTTCGTGCAGAAATGAAAGTAAAGCATCCCCCTCGTCATGGCGTATTCCGCACTTCCGGCCTTCCCAGCGACGCCGCCATAATTGAGAAGACATGAAATAATCCCTCCCTTCCCACCAGAGGCAGGCATCAACAACCAGAATCGGAGGAAATCTGATCCTCAAAAAATACGTTGCTTTGCAGAACTTGTCGGCGTGTGTACGTTTTGTTTGTTTATTCTGGGTCTGTAACCCGAATGTTTTGTTTTGCTCCCCACGCCATTGGAAATAATTTTTCGTCCTGAATTGGAAGAGAAGGAAAGAAAGGAGAAAACACTTATGTCTGCGAGGGGAAGCCAGAAAGAGAGAGAGACGGTGAGTGAGAGAGAGAGAGAGAGAGAGAGAGAGAGAGAGAGAGAGAGAGAGAGAGCGAGAGAGAGAGCGAGAGAGCGAGAGAGCGAGAGAGCGAGAGAGAGAGAGAGAGGGATAGAGACAGAGAGAGAGACAGAGACAGACAGACAGACAGACAGAGACAGAGAGAGAACGACACACAGAGAGAGTGAGAGAGAGAGACAGAGTGACAGAGACAGAGATACAGAGAGAGAGAAAGACAGAGAGAGTGAGAGAGAGAGACAGAGAGAGAGTGAGAGAGAGAGAAATAGAGAGAGAGAGAAAGAGAGAGAAAGAGAATGAGAGAGAGAGAGAGGCACGGTCTTGTTGTGTAGCCAAAAGAGGAAACATAGTTCCTGCATACTTACATGCAAGCAAATGAGTGCGGACGCTTACTGAAGTGAAAGAGGGTGACGATAATGATGACAACGACAACGGCGATGACGAAGTTGGATGCAACACAGAACGTGGAGTAAGCAAGAACGTTTGTTGACGAAGTTAGAGAACTTCTCTCGATCAATGAAATTGTGCGCGGTTTCCATACAAAATAGGCACAAATATTCTATGTAGAAAAAGTATTTTCAACTCAGCCATAACCCTTCTAGAACGTTTAATCTTCGATGCATATCACATTTCAAAATCTCCAACGATTTTTGTTTACGGTTCTCATCGCACAAATTATCCCCAAATGCGGAGGAGATGAAATTCTGAAACTGAATCTGATCTAATTTAACAACTGTGTCGATCAAATTTTCCACAGAAAACGCAGGGGTGTTTGGTTCCGTAACCTCTCCTACAGCTGGACGTCGTTCAAGGTGCAGTCCGAGTGGAAGACAGGTCATGTCATCTGATGCAGCTGTCGCTCGCTGCCCACGTTTGGGTTTTCCCCCTGGCTCTTTCCCTTCCTGTCTCTGTCTCTTTGCTTCTTCCTCCTCCCAGCTTCTTTCCTAGGTCTTCTTTCCATCCACTCCCCACCCACCTCAGCCTCTCTCTCTCTCTCTCTCTCTCTCTCTCTCTCTCTCTCTCTCTCTCTCTCTCTCTCTCTCTCTCTCTCTCTCTCTCTCAGCCCTAATTGGCCCCAGGTGAGTGGAAATTTGGAGTCCGTTGCCTCCTTCAGGAAGGTCGGCCGATGAGAAGGAAGTGCGCATTCTGCTGTGATCTCCCTGGCCTCCAAACGACTTGACCCTTGCATTTATCCTTCTCTCGCTTCCTTCCTTACTGCCTTGGCACTAATGTCCCGTCACCTCTGGACCGCAAGAACACCAGCCAGCACTCAGCTCGTGGATTAGTTTTTCGTTCACGCAGGTCAAGGAGAGAAAACGATGAGATTTCGTCTTCGTTCCTCACGTGTTTCTCTTTATTCTGACATCGGAAAGGAGAGAGCCTGAAGACGAATTTGGTGTTGTATTTGTAAAGAGCGAGGCTATCTATGCAGATCTACACTACGGAGATGGACAATCATTTCATTCTGCACACACCACTGGGTATGAAAAGGACTTGAACTGTTTGTGTACACCTCTGCAAAGCGATTGTCTGGTGGCGGTAATTGTCTCCAGGTTGTCTCACCATTCAGATGCGCAGGAGCAGACAGATAGAACCTTAAAGCATAAGCGTCCTAACAAACTTGTCAGATTTTCATGTACATATATAGGCCATGAGGAACACTACAGAGGATATGAAATATATAATTCTCCATTTCATCAGGTTTTTCTTGAATATGGTTCGTTTGTATTTAAGGCAAGACCATACACGATTAACAAATCTTGTGCATAAAATACATAAATGTTTGTCAGATGAATAAACAAAGTTATTGTGTTCTTGTCATTTTCTCTCTGTCAAATGTTGCGATTGAAATCTGGGCCGCGGCACACTGGCAAAGGACAACGAACGTAAGGCGCTAGTATTACACTTTGGCTTTTTCATTTCCTTGTGACGCAAGTGGGCCTTTTATCCAACTACTCTCTGTATTCATACAAACTGTGAGCACACACACAAAAGTCTCCGACAAAAAACACTTCAGGATTTATCAGAGATTTACCAAGCAGAGCCTCACGACATCCATTCTCACGTCAGCGCCTACGCACTGTCACAGATCAGACGTCGTGCACGATGTCTACCAGAGTGTGTTCTACAGCAAGCGCGTACGCACTGTCACAGATCAGACGTCGTGCACGCTGTCTACCAGAGTGTGTTCTACAGCAAGCGCGGCATTTTAAAACAAATCCTTTGTTGTACCGTTTCAACGGTTTTCAGAGTTCTTTTTGCAAAGAAGAACCATTCGTGTCCTTTTGAAAACTAAGAGTCACAGAGGGCACGTGTAAAGTTCATCTTAAAACCAGAAGAAGTTGTACTTCTTGTGATCTTTGCTGAATATGTGCAGTTTTAGATAGTCTGTATTTACATGATAACAGAAAATGTTGCTTCATCACAGGACTGGAATAATATGTCTGTTTCAGTCCCGGTTTATTTTCTCTCTAACTGTGTTTGCCTGTCGCACAGGAAGCGCTCACCCAGAAACAATACCAGCGCGGAAAGAGGCATGGATAAACATATGTCGTGGCCTTCTGTACAACAATGCGTCTCGACTTCTTGAAATATTCGTCAAGTAGAATTCAGGACGAAACCACTTGCAGTACAGAAAGTGTGCAAAACAGGAGAGAGAGAGAGAGAGAGAGAGAGAGAGAGAGAGAGAGAGAGACAGACAGACAGACAGACAGACAGACAGACAGACAGACAGACAGACAGACAGACAGACAGACAGACAGACAGACAGACAGACAGACAGACAGTCAGACAGACAGACAGACAGACAGACAGACAGACAGACAGACAGACAGACAGACAGACAGACAGACAGACAGACAGACAGACAGAGAAACAGAAGACAGATAGAGACAGAAATAGAGGCACACAGGCACACAGAGGGGCAAAGAGTTTTTGCACAGCTATGCAAACACACGCTAGATAAACGTCAACAAACACGTACACAAGCACACATATGCAATCCCAAACATACACGCACGTACACGTGCACTAAGTCATCAGAGCCGTGCCCATAGCCCACTTGTGTACTCGTTTCCTCATGAACGCATGTCTTTGTGATGGATGAATGGTCGGCTGGTTGGTTTGTTCATCTGAGGCCGTTCACGCTATCATCACGAGTATAGAGCAGCTGGGCTCCACGCCAAAGAGAACACATTCGGAAGCGATTATTTGTGGGGAGAGAAAAAAAAGCGTTTCATTACAAGATCTGTTGAGGCGACCTCCTCATATACCTGTCATTAACACTGTAATAAGGAAAAAGGAACCAAGAGATCACGTAGTCATACTTCGCACCATGCTTTGTATTTGTTGGGAAATCAGTTTTGTAATCGCCGTGGCAGTCTTGCGACCATAAACGTTGACCTACATGTTACAGCTGCCAGTTCTTGAGACTGACTCAGGCGGGGCTGGAGAAGTTAATGCCAGGAGATATTATGGTAGAGATACTGCGGCTGAGTTAAGTGTTTGGTAGTGTGTTTTTTTAAGCCCACAAACTAAATCGGCCCAACAACTGCTATTCACCGCACTAAAGACAGAAATACATGCACTCGCAGCCTGTGTCGCAAGCCTCTCTGCAGTCACCAATGAAGCAAATGTCGTCCCTTTTAGACAGACACCCCCTCTCCGGTCCCAGGTTTCCTAGGAAACGACGCTCCGTTGCAGCTAATGGTGTGTGAAAGAGAGATCTAAAGTCAGTAATTCTAGAAACATCATTAGTTTTGGTAGAAAGAGCAAAGAAACGAGAACATCGTATCCAATTGAACATGACATTCCGCAATGAATCTATGCCATGCAAGTTCAACAAACTCACGTCAGTTTGATATTTCTGCCGTAGCTTACCGAGGTCAGCTCGATCCACACACAGTCATGCTCCTCTACACACAGTCATGCTCCTCTACACACTGTCATGCTCCTCTACACACTGTCATGCTCATCCAAACACAGTCATGCTCCTCTACACACTGTCATGCTCCTCTACACACTGTCATGCTCCTCTTCATATTGTCATGCTCCTCCACACACAGTCATGCTCCTCTACACACTGTCATGCTCCTCTACAAACAGTCATGCTCATCCAAACACAGTCATGCTCCTCTACACACTGTCATGCTCCTCTACACACAGTCATGCTCCTCTACACACAGTCATGCTCCTCTACACACTGTCATGCTCCTCTACACACAGTCATGCTCCTCTACATACAGTCATGCTCCTCCAAACACAGTCATGCTCCTCTACACACAGTCATGCTCCTCTACACACAGTCATGCTCCTCTACATACAGTTATGCTTCTCCACACACAGTCATGCCCCTCCACACACAGTCATGCTCATCTACATATAGTCATGCTCCTCTACACACAGTCATGCTCCTCTACACAAAGTCATGCTCCTCTACATACAGTGATGCTCCTCTATACACAGTCATGCTCCTCTACACACAGTCATGCTCTTCCACACACTGTCATGCTCCTCTACATATAGTCATGCTCCTCTACACACTATCATGCTCCTCTACACAAAGTCATGATCCTCTACATACAGTGATGCTCCTCTATACACAGTCATGCTCCTCTACACACAGTCATGCTCTTCCACACACTGTCATGCTCCTCTACATATAGTCATGCTCCTCTACACACTATCATGCTCCTCTACACAAAGTCATGCTCCTCTACATACAGTGATGCTCCTCTACACACAGTCATGCTCCTCTACACACTGTCGTGCTCCTCTACACACAGTCATGCTCCTCTACACACACTCATGCTCCTCTTCACAGTCATGCTCCTCTACACACAGTCATGCTCCTCTACACACAGTCATGCTCCTCCACACACAGCCATGCTCCTCTACTCATAGTCATGCTCCTCTACACACAGTCATGCTCCTCCACACACAGTCATGCTCCTCTACACACAGTCATGCTCATCTACACACAGTCATGCTCCTCCACACACAGTCATGCCCCTCTACTCATAGTCATGCTCCTCTACACACAGTCATGCTCCTCTACACACAGTCATGCCCCTCTACTCATAGTCATGCTCCTCTACACACAGTCATGCTCCTCTACACACAGCAATGCTCCTCTACACACAGTCATGCTCCTCCACACACAGTCATGCTCCTCTACACACAGTCATGCTCCTCTACACACAGTCATGCTCCTCCACACACAGTCATGCCCCTCTACTCATAGTCATGCTCCTCTACACACAGTCATGCTCCTCTACACACAGTCATGCCCCTCTACTCATAGTCATGCTCCTCTACACACAGTCATGCTTCTCCACACACAGCCATGCTCCTCTACTCATAGTCATGCTCCTCTACACACAGTCATGCTTCTCTACACACAGTCATGCTCCTCTACACACAGTCATGCTCCTCTACACACAGTCATGCTCCTCTACACACAGTCATGCTCCTCTACACACAGTCATGCTCCCCTACACACAGTCATGCCCCTCCACACACAGTCATGCTCCTCTACACACAGTCATGCTCTTCTTCACAGTCATGCTCCTCTACACACAGTCATGCTCCTCTACACACAGTCATGCTCCTCCACACACAGCCATGCTCCTCTACACATAGTCATGCTCCTCTACACACAGTCATGCTCCTCTACACACAGCAATGCTCCTCTACACACAGTCATGTTCCTCTGCACAGTCATGCTCCTCTACACACAGTCATGCTCCTCTTCACAGTCATGCTCCTCTACACACAGTCATGATCCTCCTCTACACACAGTCATGCTGCTCTACAAACAGTCATGCTCCTCTATACACAGTTATGCTCCTCCACACACAGTCATGCTCCTCTACACACTGTCATGCTCCTCTACATACAGTCATGCTCCTCTACGCACAGTCATGCTCCTCCACACACAGTCATGCTCCTCTACACACAGTCATGGTCCTGTACACACAGTCATGCTCCTCCACACACAGTCATGCTCTTCAACACAAAGTCATGCTTCTCTACACATAGTCATGCTCCTCTACACACTGTCATGCTCCTCTACACACAGTCATGCCCCTCCACACACAGTCATGCTCCTCTACACACTGTCATGCTCCTCTACACAATGTCATGCTCCTCCACATACAGTCATGCTCCTCTACACACTGTCATGTCCTCTACATACTACCATGCTCCTCTACACACAGACATGCTCCTCTACACACACTCATGCTCCTCTACACACTGTCATGCTCCTCTACACACTGTCATGCTCCTCTACACACAGTCATGCCCCTCCACACACAGTCATGCTTCTCTACACATAGTCATGCTCCTCTACACACTGTCATGCTCCTCTACACACAGTCATGCCCCTCCACACACAGTCATGCTCCTCTACACACTGTCATGCTCCTCTACACAATGTCATGCTCCTCCACATACAGTCATGCTCCTCTACACACTGTCATGCTCCTCTACACACAGTCATGCTCCTCCACACACAGTCATGCTCCTCTACACACTGTCATGCTCCTCTACACAATGTCATGCTCCTCCACATACAGTCATGCTCCTCTACACACTGTCATGTCCTCTACATACTACCATGCTCCTCTACACACAGTCATGCTCCTCTACACACTGTCATGCTCCTCTACACAATGTCATGCTCCTCTACATACTACCATGCTCCTCTACACACAGACATGCTCCTCTACACACACTCATGCTCCTCTACACACAGTCATGCTCCTCCACACACAGTCATGCTCCTCCACACACAGTCATGCTCCTCTACACACAGTCATGGTCCTGTACACACAGTCATGCTCCTCCACACACAGTCATGCTCCTCAACACACAGTCATGCTTCTCTACACATAGTCATGCTCCTCTACACACAGTCATGCTCCTCTACACACAGTCATGCCCCTCCACACACAGTCATGCTCCTCTACACACTGTCATGCTCCTCTACACAATGTCATGCTCCTCCACATACAGTCATGCTCCTCTACACACTGTCATGTCCTCTACACACAGTCATGCTCCTCTACACACTGTCATGCTCCTCTACATACTACCATGCTCCTCTACACACAGACATGCTCCTCTACACACACTCATGCTCCTCTACACACAGTCATGCTCCTCCACACACTGTCATGCTTCTCTACACAGAGCCATGCTCCTCTACACACAGTCATGCTCCTCTACGCACAGTCATGCTCCTCTACACACAGTCATGCTCCTCTACACACAGTCATGCTCCTCTACGCACAGTCATGCTCCTCTACACACAGTCATGCTCCTCTACACACAGTCATGCTCCTCTACACACAGTCATGCTCCTCTACACACTGTCATGCTCCTCTACACACTGTCATGCTCCTCCGCACACTGTCATGCTCCTCTACACACAGTCATGCTCCTCCACTCACTGGCATGCTCCTCTACACAGTCATGCTCCTCTACACACATTCATGCTTCTCTGCACACAGTCATGCTCCTCTACACACAGTCATGCTCCTCTACGCACTGTCAACAAACGACCCTCAGAACCACAGGTACTCTTCGATCAGTGTTTGCTCGATTGCAATCACGAACCGCACGCTTCTTCGACAGAGTGCGGGAGATGTTTAGATCGATGACGGCCTCTGAGAGACAATGTTTTGGTGCGGTAACGCTGGTGACGTATCTTGGAAGGCTCTGGCACCACTGGGGCTAATGGTCTGCCAGGTCAACACGGCACGGACAGGTCAGGGCGGGAGATGAGAGCGCGCAAAAAAGTACAGACCCAATCTCTGCCGATCGCGCCGCTACTCGGCTCCAGCCGCGGCGATTGGGAAGGCGCTGGCAAAGTAGGGCGAAGGAGAAACAAGTCCAGGAGTTGTTTGCACAGTCGATCTCTTTCCGTCATGGTGGCGTGGTTCCAACCAAAGTAGGCATGAAGTGGAATTCCATTTGACCACGCACCCCATCCCCCCTCACCCCCGCTCGCATCTCGTCCTCTCCCAGCCCCTCGCTCTGTTTCCTCTCCCAGCCCCTCGCTCTGTTTCCTCTCCCAGCCCCTCGCTCTGTTTCCTCTCCCAGCCCCTCGCTCTGTTTCCTCTCCCAGCCCCTCGCTCTGTTTCCTCTCCCAGCCCCTCGCTCTGTTTCCTCTCGTGAGGGACGCTTTGTCAGCAGATCAATGGTGCGCTCTTGCGTGCGATACGGATGGCTTCGGTGCTGTAGAATGATTGTAGAACGAAAGGAAATAGTTGTCGGTAACAGTTTTCTCCCTCAGGCAACTTCATTTGTTTGGCCATCTAGTAAATAATGACCCTGAATGACAGAAGCCGCACGATGAGAGAAATATTCGCAGTGGCGAGGATTGCAGAGGGAAGTAGTTGAACTTGTCCTGGAAACTGTTGGATTCCTTTCATCCCGAGAGTGATTACACTAATTTGATGAATGAAGGTTTACCGCCTATCGGCCTTTGTAGGCTATGTAAAGGCCATTGATCACGAAAACATGTCTAGAGTTGATTAGAGTAGGCGCACATCCACTCACGACTTATTCACTTCTTTGGAACTGCGCTGTGAGGCGCGGTGGGTCTATTCTCACCCCCAACCCACAGGGGAAACCGAAGGTCATGCAGGGTGCCGGAAATAGTCAGTTTCAGTGTCTTTTCAATCATACAAACACGTTTACTTCCCAGTTTTCTTTTACAGGGAAGAGCTAAATTGTTACAAGTCAATAACCCTCATCCTCTGTGTTCAGAACGGTGTCACTGGCAGGTGAAAATAGAACAAAACGCTGCCTACCATACGGGAATACTTTATCTTTTTGCAGTAATGTTGTGCTTACCTTTTACCACGTGACTAAATCGTTAATGACTGTCAGTCATCCGTCACATCCTGCTAGGAGTCGCTAAGGCAGCTCAGAACACTCCAAGTTATCATGCCTGTTACATGCGCTGTACAACACGATCAGATTTCGTACAATCACACTTCTTGTCGGTGCAGCATTAGACATCACGGATACCTGTTTTTAACCATGGCATTGTTACGTGCCTGTAACGGAAACGTCCCGCTTACAACTCGAGTCTCTACTGCTAAGTCATTCTACGCGAGGCCGCATTCAGTGCAATCGATTCACTCATCACTGACTCTTGTCGTCACCCTTTCCCCCACTCTGTGTCACGCCTGTCCTCTGCGCTACAAAAAAGTCTTTCGCATTTCTAAATTGCTTTCTGGTAATAGCTTTTTGATGTAAAAAAATTTCAGCAGCTTCCAATAGCATTGTGGAAAGACGCGCACTTGGAACGCCCTCATACATTGCAGACCTCTGCAACAGGCTGCTCCATTAATCTCAATACCATTCTGGCTTTCTGGGTCAACTGTCTTTCCTTGAATACGGCTGTGACTTTTCAAGATGCCCCAGTAAATGGATGTTTCGCAGGGGGCACTCGAGATCTAACGCAGCTGGTTTTGCCTCCTCGTCTGTCTAAGTCTCCTTCATTCTCAGGACATCTCAAGTTCCTTCATTCTCAGGACATCTAAAGTTTCTTCATTCTCAGGACATCTCAAGTTCCTTCATTCTCAGGACATCTAAAGTTCCTTCATTCTCAGGACATCTCAAGTTCCTTCATTCTCAGGACATCTCAAGTTCCTTCATTCTCAGGACATCTCAAGTTCCTTCATTCTCAGGACATCTCAAGTTCCTTCATTCTCAGGACATACCCTACATTTAGCAGGCCTCTGAAAGTAAGCTTTTCAACGTCCTTTTTCTCTCTCTATCCACCGGGAGGTATATCTCCGTCGACTGACCGAGTTTTTGGTTGTCACTTTGTTCAGTCTTGTTGCCATCTCACCCTACTGAACTCGAGTAATAGTCCTTATTACTATCAGAGCATGTTCCATCAGCTTTGCATGGTACTAAAATGTTTTGTTCGAACGAACTTCTTTGAACGGTACTCCTGCAGCTGCAGCACACAGTGTGTGAGTTCTGATGACGTTTTCCACGCCCAACGTGGCAGGCGGATGAGTTGGGATGGCTGTAAGGCAGTTTTCCGCATAAGTTAGATTTTCCTCGCGGTGCAAACAGAGCAGAATGCATCAAGGCGTTTTGTAGCGCTATTTTAAATAAAGACAACTTTAATCTGATCAAATATGCGCGTGGCTGTGTGTACATTTTGTTTTTGTTGGTGTCGGCGGCGGCGGCGTCGTTGACGACGACGACGACGACAACGACGACGACGACGAGGAGGAGAAGGAGGAGGAGGAGGAGGAGGAGGAGGAGGAGGAGGAGGAGGAGGAGGAGGAGGAGGAGGAGGAGGAGGAGGAGGAGGAGGAGGAGGAGGAGGAGGAGGAGGAGGGAGAGGAGGAGCAGGAGGAGTAGGAGGAGGAAGAGGGGGAGAAGGAGGAGGAGGAGGAGGAGGAGGAGGAGGAGGAGGAGGAGGAGGAGGAGGAGGAGGAGGAGGAGGAGGAGGAGGAGGAGGAGGAGGAGGAGGAGGAGGAGGAGGAGGAGGAGGAGGAGGAGGATCTTGTCGTAGTTGCTGTCGCCGCTTTCATAGTCGTGACGTCATCGATCAGCTTGCCCTGTGAAATCTTATTGTTTCATCCACATTCACTGTGGCGTGACAATTTGTTATCAACACACAAATCACGAACGGTTAGCAGAAATGTGCGTGCTGAGCACTGAGCATCAAACTTCATGCAGACCTGAGAGAGCGCACTTTGGGGCGTGAATTGCCTTCACGTGACCCAGGCAACCTGCAGTCGAGTAGGTCATGCAGGAAGTCGAGGCAAACGTGCGCACGCACGCCGCGCCAGCATGGCCACCTGAGGGCGCTATCGGAGTCAGCCTCAATCCCGCTCTGCTGCCGCCAGGGGGCTGCTCAAGATCAGATAACTCTCGCAGCATGAATTATTCCGACAGAGGCTTCAAAAGTCCAATTTAGCCCAGTAATTTGTTGTTGTGTACCTGCACGGCGAGTGTTTATGAGTGATCGCTTCGCACTCATACGTCGCTCGTCATTTGCCATTTTGCTCGTGTGCCTGTCGGTATGTTTGCAGATCTGTCTGCACCTCCACGACCAGTCGTATGTCTCCGTTTGTCTGTAGTGTGTGTATGTGTGTGTGTGTTTGTGTGTGTGTGTGTGTGTATGTGTGTGTGTGTGCATGTGTATGTGTGTATGTGTGTATGTATGTGTATGTATATATGTGTGTATGTGTGTGTGTGTGTATGTGTGCGTACGCCATATGTGTGTGTATGTGCGTGTACGCATATGTGCGTGTGTGTCTATATGTGTGTGTATGTGTGTGTGTACGCATATGTGTGTACGCATATGTGTGTGTTTATGTGTGTATATGTGTGTGTACGCATATGTGTGTATGAGTGTGTATGTGTGTATATGTGTGTATATGCATATATGTGTGTATGTGTGTGTATGTGTGTGTACGCATATGTGTGTGTGTGCTTTTGTGTGTGTACGCATATGTGTGTGTATGTGTGTGTACGCATATGTGTGTGTATGTGTGTACGCATACGTGTGTGTATGTGTGTGTACGCATATGTGTGTGTGCTTTTGTGTGTACGCATGTGTGTGTATGTGTGTACGCATATGTGTGTGTATGTGTGTACGCATATGTGTGTGTACGTGTGTGTACGCATATGTGTGTGTGCGCATATGTGTGTGTCCGCATATGTGGGTGTATGTGTATGCATATGTGTGTATGTGTACGCATATGTGTATGTGCCCATATGTGTGTGCATGCATATATGTGGCTGATATGTGTGGGTGCATATATGTGTACACTTTTCTGTGTGCGTTTGTGGGCGTATCTGTGTGTGTGTGTGTGTGTGTGTGTGTGTGTGTGTGTGTGTGCATGTCTGTCTCTGTCTCTGTCTCTCTCTGTCTGTCTGTCTCTCTCTCTCTGTCTCTCTTCTTTCTCTCTCTCTCTCGCTTTCTCTCTCTGTCTCTCTCTCTCTCTCCGTATCTCTGTTTCTGTCTATCTCTGTCTCTCTGTGTCAGTTTCTCTGTCTCTCTGTCTCTCTACATGTCTCTTTCTCACTCTCTCTTTCTCTTTGTCTCTCTCTGTCTCTATGTCTCTCTCTATCTCTATGTCTCTCTCTGTCTCTCTCTCACTCTCTCTTTTTCTCTGTCTCTCTCTCTGTATCTATGTCTCTCTCTGTCTCTCTCTGTCTCTCTCTCTCTTTCTCTGTCTCTCTGTCTCTCTCTCTCTGTCTCTTTGCCTCTCTCTCTCTTTCTCTCTCTCTCTCTCTGTCTCTCTATCTGTCTCTCTGTCTATGTCTCTCTCTCTGTCTCTCTATATCTGTCGTTGTGTGTGTGCGCATATGTGTGTACGCATATGTGTGTGTATGTGTACGCATATGTGTGTGTGTGTGTACGCATATGTGTGTGTATGCATATGTATGGCTGAGATGTGTGGGTGTATTTATGTGTAAACTTTCTGTGTGTGCGTGTGGGCGTATCTCTCTGTGTCTCTCTCTATGTGTGTCTCTCTCTCTGTCTGTCTCCCTGTCTCCGTCTCTCTATCTCTGTCTCTGTCTCTCTCTCTGTCTTTCTCTCTCTGTTCACAAACATCTGTTGGCATTTCTTGATCGGCACAGTCTTCTTCACCCCCTTCAATCGGGGTTCCGACCAAAACATTCCTGCCAAACTGCATCATCCCACCTGATAGACACCTGGCTGCACGCCATTAACACCACAAAAGTGATAGGATCTGTCTTCCTAGATTTCAGAAAAGCCTTTGACATGGTACATCACGGTATACTATTGGATAAACTAGCTCTTTATTTTCATGGTCACACGACTGTGAAGTTTTTTCAGTCATTCCTGGATAATCGACAACAATGTGTCCAATTCGATGGGCACGTTTCCAAGTATGGTATTCTAAAACACGGAAGCCTGCAAAATCTTTTTCAGTGCCTACATCGTATCACTCATCAATTACGCATCAACATTGTGGGATTACTGTAGTGAAGCTAATTTGAAGAGAGTTAATTCACTATACAGAAGAGCTTCTAAGCATATGATCCCAAATAAATCTCTCAGCACTGAAAAGAAAATGGAAATGCTTGACATTTTGTCTCTCCATAAGCATCTGCAGCTCAATAAGTGTGTGCTTGTGAAAAAGGTAAAAGATGGACGAACACCAGAGTATCTAACAAAACTATTTGAGCAGTCATCATTCAGAGGACGTGACAAATTTCTCCTGCCTCAGCCTCGCATCGATTTGTTCAAATCGAGCCTATCTTACTCTGGGGCTGCTCTGTGGAATTCACTGCCTGATGACATAAAATGTATCGTCTTTGCCTATGTTCAAAGACAAAATTCGCACTATTCTCAGACATCATCCTATGACTTAGTTTTCCACGCTTTCATCCGACGTCTAGACAGTGGAACGGCTAAGTGTGTATCCTATATTGTCCATGTTTCACATATGCCTATTTCAGGCCACCCCTGGCTGAAGTATTGGAGGGGTTCCGGCTGATTGGGTGTGGAGGAGTAGGGGAGGGAGTGTACATCAAGAGGATTTGGCCTACATGAATGTTATTTGTTTTTAACATTTGGATGTTTCGAAAATTGTTTTTTTAATGAATATGGCATTGTAGTTACGTCAAGTTCCATATTTGAATTTTGCTTCTCTGGTACACTATCTACCAATTTTAGTATGTTTAAGAAATTGTACGTGTATAATTCTTGCGATAATTAGACTGACTCTCTCTCTCTCTGTCTCTGTCTCTGTCTCTCTCTGTCTCTCTCTGTCTCTCTCTGTCTCTCTCTCTCTCTCTCTCTCACTTCTTTTCAAAACGTGCCTCTGACAGTGCACGTCTGCAAGCCAAGTGTGACAGCATTGCTGCTGGCATTCCGTCTGCAAGCCAAGTGTGACAGCATTGCTGCTGGCATTCCGTTTGCAAGCCAAGTGTGACAGCATTGCTGCTGGCATTCCGTCTGCAAGCCAAGTGTGACAGCATTGCTGCTGGCATTCCGTCTGCAAACCAAGTGTGACAGCATTGCTGCTGGCATTCCGTCTGCAGCAGTACCGGCGCAGGCGTCAATCAAAGACAGGTGAGTACTGAGGGGTCGGTACACCGTTGTCCAGTCCGGCACACAATCGATTTTTGGCCTGGGTTTGGCTCATTAATCAAAATACAAATGGATGCAATGCATTATGCAGGAGGCGAGAGGGACGAGACGCAGTTGGGTGATAGGGGAGGGGGGGGGGAGAGAAGGATGGGCTGGGGGGGGGGGAGAGAAAGCTGCGGGGAGGGGAGGAAGAGGGCTGATAGGCACTGGAGGGAAAACGGAGGAATGCACTTGAAATCATTGCTGCACAGCTCTCAAAGAAATGAGGGGAGAAAGGAGAGTGGAAAGTGAGGGGGAGGGTGTGTGTGTGTGTGAAAAGTGAGGAGGGGGGGGGGGGGGGGCGGGGGGAAGTGAGGGGGAGGAGGAGGAGGATGGAAATGTGGCGAGGAGTATCGCAGTGTGCAGTCGATGGAGCGTCAAGGAGGGTAGAGAGTGTAGCAACAGGCAGCTACGATGTGTCCAAAAGGAAGAGCTGGAGGAGGACAGGCTAACAAGAGTCAGTGTATCAGCAGCTACGATGTGTCCAAAAGAAAGAGCTGGAGGAGGACAGACTAACAAGAGGCAGAGTATCAGCAGCTACGATGTGTCCAAAAGGAAGAGCTGGAGGAGGACAGACTAACAAGAGGCAGAGTATCAGCAGCTACGATGCGTCCAAAAGGAAGAGCTGGAGGAGGACAGACTAACAAGAGGCAGAGTATCAGCAGCTACGATGTGTCCAAAAGGAAGAGCTGGAGGAGGACAGACTAACAAGAGGCAGAGTATCAGTAGCTACGATGTGTCCAAAAGGAAGAGCTGGAGGAGGACAGACTAACAAGAGGCAGAGTATCAGCAGCTACGATGTGTCCAAAAGGAAGAGCTGGAGGAGGACAGACTAACAAGAGGCAGAGTATCAGCAGCTACGATGTGTCCAAAAGGAAGAGCTGAGGAGGACAGACTAACAAGAGGCAGAGTATCAGTAGCTACGATGTGTCCAAAAGGAAGAGCTGGAGGAGGACAGACTAACAAGAGGCAGAGTATCAGCAGCTACGATGTGTCCAAAAGGAAGAGCTGGAGGAGGACAGACTAACAAGAGGCAGAGTATCAGTAGCTACGATGTGTCCAAAAGGAAGAGCTGGAGGAGGACAGACTAACAAGAGGCAGTGTATCAGCAGCTACGATGCGTCCAAAAGGAAGAGCTGGAGGAGGACAGACTAACAAGAGAGAGAGTATCAGCAGCTACGATGTGTCCAAAAGGAAGAGCTGGAGGAGGACAGGCTAACAAGAGGCAGAGTATCACTACCTACGATGTGTCCAAAAGGAAGAGCTGGAGGAGGACAGACTAACAAGAGAGAGAGTATCACCAGCTACGATGTGTCCTAAAGGAAGAGCTGGAGGAGGACAGGCTAACAAGAGGCAGTGTATCAGCAGCTACGATGCGTCCAAAAGGAAGAGCTGGAGGAGGACAGGCTAACAAGAGGCAGAGTATCAGCAGCTACGATGCGTCCAAAAGGAAGAGCTGGAGGAGGACAGACTAACAAGAGGCCGTGTATCAGCAGCGAGCCAGCAAGCAACAAAAGCCAAGGCAGGCAGTCAGCCGAGACGCGGTTACGCAGGCACAAAGATGAGTGCACGATAAGGATGTGCCAAGGTGCACACGCGAACGATTGATGGTTAGTAGATTAACTTGATAAGGGGAATTTATGAGGGCACGAAAAAACTTTTTATTTTGAAATCTCAGCGGAGTCTTTGAAGGAAATTCGCAGCAGACGTCTGCACGAAGACAAGATAAGTCTCGTTGTTTGACTAGCTTCTTCGGTCGGCGCTACAGAAAATGTAGTCTTACGTAGTAGCAGCAAACGCACTGAAAAGCCAGGCTCGTAACTGAGAAGCTATGAAGACCATACACATGAATAAATCATGTACAGATATTCACAAAAGGTAGCTACCCGCTAGATGTCCCTCACAGCAGCTGGAACCCCTAGTTAAAATACTTTAATTCTGTGCGCCAGTGCTGGTCTTTGTAGCCACACTGCGTGGGTCAGCTAGCGAGAGCGAGACAGCCACGTGTTGTGGTAGGAATGACAGCGCTGTTGGTACAAAGCAGCGCTTTCTCTACAGCTAGCGAGAGCGAAACAGACAGCCACGCGTTGTGGTAGGAATGACAGCGCTGTTGGTACAAAGCAGCGCTTTCTCTACAGCTAGCGAGAGCGAGACAGACAGCCACGTGTTGTGGTAGGAATGACAGCGCTGTTGGTACAGAGCAGCGCTTTCTCTACAGCTAGCGAGAGCGAGACAGCCAGCCAGGTGTTGTGGTAGGAATGACAGCGCTGTTGGTACAGAGTAGCGCTTTCTCTACAACCAGCGAGAGCGAGACAGACAGCCACGTGTTGTGGTAGGAATGACAGCGCTGTTGGTACAGAGCAGCGCTTTCTCTATAGCTAGCAAGAGCGAGACAGCCACGTGTTGTGGTAGGAATGACAGCGCTGTTGGTACAGAGCAGCGCTTTCTCTACAGCTAGCGAGAGCGAGACAGACAGCCACGTGTTGTGGTAGGAATGACAGCGCTGTTGGTACAGAGCAGCGCTTTCTCTACAGCTAGCAAGAGAGAGACAGCCACGTGTTGTGGTAGGAATGACAGCGCTGTTGGTACAGAGCAGCGCTTTCTCTACAGCTAGCAAGAGCGAGACAGCCAGCCACGTGTTGTGGTAGGAATGACAGCGCTGTTGGTACAGAGTAGCGCTTTCTCTACGGGAGACCAGCTGAGAAGGAAACAGCTTCACCAAGCCGCGGTAACACACGTGATCTCTGCCCCGGACTTCGCCTTGGGCTCTCGGGAAATGGCGGGAGGTGACTGGAGGAGCAAAGGCAATACAAATCAACAAAGGCCCTCAACTCTGCTCCACTTCTTGCCTGCCGCCAGAGGGCAAGGCGTGTCCACCACCCACAGCGCCCTCTAAGCGGGAAACACCGCTCTTGACGGACGGGGCGGCCATCACCGGAGGCGCCGACAACACCCCGACACCGGGACTCCCTGTCTTTCTTCCTTTCAGACCTCCCACCCACCCAATCCCATCCTCCACTCCCATCCCCCACTCCCACTCACCCAATCCCACCCTCCACTCCCACCCCCCACTCCCATCCCCCACTCCCACCCCCACGCCCTCCCCCCACTCCCACCCTCTCCTCCATCTATCCTCCTCAACCCCCATCCCATTTCCTCGTCCCCTCACCTCTCTCAGCATCCGCACCCTCCCGTATTTTCATCCGCACCCCTCCTTTCTCATCATCCCCATCCCTCCTTTTCACGCCATTCTCTCCCCCTGCCTTGCTCCGCCACTTGGTCTTGCCACCTGATATCCCTCGTCTTCTCTGTGCCATCTGAGGGCGACGTTTATTTCTTCTTCTGTCAATCACACCCCTCTCACCTCAGCCTTAGGAGAGACGCCAGAGATGAGGGGCGGAAGGGAAATAGACAACGGGGAGCTCTCAAAGACCGTCTCCCTCCGCTGCAGGGGTGACTGTTGCGGTGGCGGCGTCTTCAGTGTTTGAATTATTTACAAAGGATCTGACGCCACTTCCGCGGCAACCAGTCCGGAGGCACGATAGACAATTCCCCACTAAGTGAGTGTCATATTGATATATCCACAAAACACTCTGGTTTGCTCCTCTTTATTTATCAACACTCTCCGCCAACGTTTCGCCCTCGCTGTATGACTTCTTCGTGGCTGTCTGTACACCTACACCTAAGCCAATAGGGTCAGTTTATAGTAGAGTAACCGAGGAATAGAAACAAATGAGAAAATAGGTTTAAGTGAGTATGAAATATGCATTACAAGTTCATCCAAGGCACTTGATGTACACGTGATAAAAAGTAAAAGATGGCGTGTTAATGATGCGACAGATCATCCATTAGTGCGTGCTCCAACCGCGGAAAGAGAACGAAAGAGAAGTGTAAGACCGACTTTTGGGGCAGCCACATTTGATCAAAAGAAAAAGATGTGCCCCGTGCTGCTTCGTGTCGATAAGATTAACCCTTTCAAGTTTGAGCGCCCCACAACATCATCGCTCAGCAGCCGTCATGTCTTGCACGAGCACCATGGTTACGATAAGTAGACACATTCCTTTTACAATGGCATGTCACACTCCTCAAGAGCAGCAGTAGCAGCAGCAGCAGCAGTAGCAGCAGCAGCAGCAGTAGCAGCAGTAGCAGTAGCAGCAGTAGCAACAGTAGCAGCAGCAGTAGCAGTAGCAGCAGTAGCAGCAGTAGCAGTAGCAGCAGTAGCAGTAGCAGTAGCAGCAGTAGCAGCAGCAGTAGCAGTAGCAGCAGTAGCAGCAGTAGCAGTAGCAGCAGTAGCAGTAGCAGTAGCAGCAGTAGCAGTAGCAGCAGCAGTAGCAGTAGCAGCAGTAGCAGCAGTAGCAGTAGCAGCAGTAGCAGTAGCAGCAGTAGCAGCAGAAGAGAATGCTGGCATTCATCACTTCGTTCTAATGAAAATAGTGTCTGCCATTGTCGAGGAAAGAGGTAGTTGCTGTAAGGAACGCTGCAGAAATTACCGGATGCGAGAACCACATGACACAATTGAGCGGTGGGGGCACAACGCCGAGAAGGTCAAATCGGTAGCTGCTTCCCAAAACATTCGTCCGACACGCTCCGATTCTCTCAAGTAGCCATTACCCGGGACTCTTTCTACAATAAAGGTTCCGGGCATAAGCGTTTCTGAGCGTCTGCTATGCATTCTCTCCCCTTTCTCGCTCTTATGTTCTGGCCTCCTCCTCGCCCGCACCCCGCCCTTGTTTCCCGCGTAGCGAAGCTCTCACTAATGGCTGCACCAGGCACCATCAAACGGTAATCACGCGAGAGCGGTGCGGCGTACAGGGGAGGCGAAGGGCCTCTCATTTGAATGACTTTCGCTTTCAAGATGGTCGCTCGACCACGGAGCAGACAGCTCCAATCCAAGGTCCTCGATTCCACTGGAAAGGAATTCAGCGCCTGTCTGCTGGCCGGATCCGGTCGCGCTTCCGAATCAAGGGCGGACAAAGAGTGCGCGGATTTCCCGCCTTCTCGCCGAGCCGCTCTGCCTGTGTGTCCCGCTCCCCAGAAGAAAGCTTGATCTCGGTCTTCGTGGACGCTTACTTGACTTGGAATCACAGTTAAGTCGCGCGTTTGTTTGGTTCGCTCGCATCGGACGTCACCCACCCAGAGAAACCATGCGGCTGCGGCTTGCTTTCCACTGATCCGAACTTCCAATCCTTTCCACTGATCCAAACTTCCAATCCTTTCCACTAATCCGAACTTCCAATCCTTTCCACTAATCCGAACTTCCAATCCTTTCCACTGATCCGAACTTCCAATCCTTTCCACTGATCCGAACTTCCAATCCTTTCCACTGATCCAAACTTCCAATCCTTTCCACTAATCCGAACTTCCAATCCTTTCCACTGATCCGAACTTCCAATCCTTTCCACTAATCCGAACTTCCAATCCTTTCCACTGATCCAAACTTCCAATTCTTTCCACTGATCCGAACTTCCAATCCTTTCCACTGATCCAAACTTCCAATCCTTTCCACTGATCCGAACTTCCAATCCTTTGAATTTGTTTGCAGAGTTAACCGTCTCTGAGAGCGACAGTTCGAGCAGGGTGTGTGGTGAGTTGTGCAACGATGTTCACAGACGTTCGCCTACGGAGCGGATTCTGTCATTGATCATTGCGCGGGAAAAGAAGCGAAGTGGAGGCAGGCACATCAGAGGAGAGGAGATTGAAGAAGAAGCGGCAATGTAGAAGGCAGTGGATTTGTTGGAAAATCGCAGACAATAATACAAGCATGTTGCAGAAACGCAAAAGGCACATATAAGTTGCACGCGTGGACAAACAGATGACTATACACTAACATGATCACAACGCAAGCAACTGACGCACGTTCGCATTTGCAAGATCTCTCTGTGAAGCCCACCCCAGAATATAGACAGACGAAAGAATAAAATACATACAAACTGCTGCCTGGGCATTCAACAAATAAACCCGCCATCGTATACGCCTTAGCACTGCCAACTACCGAGTCTGCTCTTCAGACTCGCAGTAACTTTTCAACAACGAACAACGTGTTTGCTGTTATCAGACGTTGGACAAGGCGCAGGACTTGCTGGAGACCCTGGCCAAGAGCAACAGCTCCCTCCCTCCATAGCGCAGCTCTGCCTGGAGACCACACGCACTCACAGCATGTCCGGAACAAACTGCAGGGAAGAGGCAGTTGCCGGCAATAACTCAAGCCGTCTTTCAAGGAGGAGCGCCACCCTGTGTATTGACGCAAATACAATTGTTGAATGAAGCGTGCCGCGAACCTGCCTACTATCTCCTTCAAATCCCCTTAACGAGGGCAAAACACAGAGCTATGCGTGTTTACCTCCGCGGCAGGCAGGGACAGCGCACACACAATCTCCTTGGAGGTGTATTTCACCTTGGGCTCTTCCCAAGGCCTCATCCAGCGCGGCCTTCTGGGGAAACTGGTTAATTGGCGCCAAGTTCTGGGTTGCAGAGAAAACAGGGAAGGAAATTGTTCTTCTAGAAAAAAACATTGTGTTAGTCTCTAGCGTGGCTGCTGAGCAGGCAAAGTTTGTGGGCTCCCGCAAACAGAAAGACCATCCTGTCGTGCCTCGAATGTAAACGTCGACTGAATTCCTCTCGCCACGTGCAGGCGCCCACTAGAACGATGGCTAATTGAGGACAAGGTAATTGGTTCCTCCTCGGGATGTCCAAATTCTACAAAGTCACCTTCCGATGTAACCTCAGAACGGTAGGACATTCCAGTTTCGCTGCCCGGAGGTAACACGCACGCAAAAACACCTGCAGCGGTGCAGCGCGGATCGGGAGGAGGAGCTCGGACGCGACGAGGAGTTTCGTCTACGCGCGCGATCCCAGTCAAAGATAGTATGACGATCTGTTGGTTTCCTTCTTGGATGTGTCTTTTGCCGAGTCCTGCAGCTAAGAGAGTGCCAGGCTTGTCTTTTTGCCAGCGATGCAGTATTGTTCATTCTCCTCCCCCTCTTATCGCAGCTTCCTCGGATGAATGTTGCTATTCCCAGTGACTGCAGAGTGACAGCTGTACTTGCTTGTTTTGCCAGGGTGAGCAACAAGAAATACAGACAATCGCGATTTCATTTGTATTCACCCCGAGAGCTACAAAACTTTCCCTCCAGAGGTAACATTGATGCATCATGATGAGACACAAATCTGATCTAGCACGCACAACCAAGTATCTCCAGTATGGGAAGCTAGTACAAGAGAACATAAATAACGCTTATATCATTCTCTTGTGCTTGAGATCATTCGCAGTCGCACAGCATCAACCTCTCATAAGCACTAGGAAACACAAAAAAACCCATGCAACGAAAGAAAGTATGGAGAAAAAATCCGCGGTCTCCTATAGGAAATGAAGAAATTCGACCAAAGAACGAGCTTGTTGCTAAAGCATAGTTTTACTCCGTGCGATAGCCCAGACCAATGCTAGTGTCTGGCTCTTTAAAATTCCTTCAAAACGCCTTGACAGATGGTCACGTCCCACTGGGGCAGGCGTTACGTCTTCTCGCCCGGAGCCTCGCCCTCGGGGACTCCGCCCTGTTTGTCAGGGACGGCAGGAGACAGCTAGCCCTGTCTGATTTTGGCAATAGCCGTTACATCACAGGGGGCTAGTGCGGATAGGAAGGGAGGCACGAGGGAGAAAGAACATGCACACTTTTGTCAAAGGACCAGAGAGAGGAGTCACGAAAAGGACCAGAGACAGGAGTCACGAAAAGGACCACAGAGAGGAGTCACGAAAAGGACCAGAGACAGGAGTCACGAAAAGAACCAGAGACAGGAGTCACGAAAAGGACCAGAGACAGGAGTCACGAAAAGGACCAGAGACAGGAGTCACGAAAAGAACCAGAGACAGGAGTCACGAAAAGGACCAGAGACAGGAGTCACGAAAAGGACCAGAGACAGGAGTCACGAAAAGGACCAGAGACAGGAGTCACGAAAAGAACCAGAGACAGGAGCCACGAAAAGGACCAGAGACAGGAGTCACGAAAAGGACCAGAGACAGGAGTCACGAAAAGGACCAGAGACAGGAGTCACGAAAAGGACCAGAGACAGGAGTCACAAAAAGGACCAGAGACAGGAGTCACGAAAAGGACCAGAGACAGGAGTCACGAAAAGGACCAGAGACAGGAGTCACGAAAAGGACCAGAGACAGGAGTCACGAAAAGGACCAGAGACAGGAGTCACGAAAAGAACCAGAGACAGGAGCCACGAAAAGGACCAGAGACAGGAGTCACGAAAAGGACCAGAGACAGGAGTCACGAAAAGGACCAGAGACAGGAGTCACGAAAAGGACCAGAGACAGGAGTCACGAAAAGGATCAGAGAGAGGAGTCACGAAAAGAAAAATGCAAAGGCCACATCCGGAGCCGGAGTCAGATGACAGATGGACTGAACCGAAATAACCTTATTGGAAGGCCGACAGCCTACTGAATTCCTGGAAGGCCGACAGCCTACTGAATTCCTGGAAGGCCGACAGCCTACTGAATTCCTGGAAGGCCGACAGCCTACTGAATTCCTGGAAGGCCGACAGCCTACTGAATTCCTGGAAGGCCGACAGCCTACTGAATTCCTGGAAGGCCGACAGCCTACTGAATTCCTGGAAGGCCGACAACCTACTGAATTCCTGGAAGGCCGACAGCCTACTGAATTCCTGGAAAGCCGACAGCCTACTGAATTCCTGACGTTCACAACTTTTTAATGGTTTAACTTGCATGAAAATTCCACTCTCTTTGAACTCCGATCCGGTGCCGTGACATGTACAGTACAAAGTTGTGTTGCAATAGCGTTTCTCTTCTCTGAAGTTCGGTGCATAAAACACATGCACAGACTATCGCTTGTTATCAGAATTATGTCTCCTTTTAAGAGGCAGCTAATTTTATTCTTATGTCTGGATCTACATTTTAAAATGCATATCTTTCTCGTATTTCATCAGCAAACACTGCAGTCCACCCCCACCCCTACCTCTGGGATGATGTCACCGTTACGGTTCAGAGTTTCGTGGATTTTATTTTTTCAAGTTCCGTGAAATCAATACTTTACCAAGGGCGCGTGGGGCACTAATTTTCATCACGTGAAGCCCGCTCCGGCATGCGGGCTGTGGAGCCGCCGTGAAGTGGATTCCAGGCAGAGGCCAACTGCCGAAGCCGTCAAGCCTCCCACTCTGCCTGCTCTATCGGGCAGCCGGGGCGCAAAGCCTCCAAAGTCCCCGATCAAGGCTCTTACTGAGAGTAGACGCGGGACATGCTCTGCTAGATGTTCCATCAGGCACGGGACATGCTCTGCTAGATGTTCCATCAGGCACGGGGCATGCTCCGCTAGATGTTCCACCAGGCACGGGACATGCTCCGCTAGATGTTCCATCAGGCACGGGGCATGCTCCGCTAGATGTTCCACCAGGCACGGGACATGCTCCGCTAGATGTTCCACCAGGCACGGGACATGCTCCGCTAGATGTTCCACCAGGCACGGGGCATGCTCTGCTAGATGTTCCATCAGGCACGGGGCATGCTCTGCTAGATGTTCCATCAGGCACGGGACATGCTCCGCTAGATGTTCCACCAGGCACGGGACATGCTCCGCTAGATGTTCCACCAGGCACGGGACATGCTCCGCTAGATGTTCCACCAGGCACGGGACATGCTCCGCTAGATGTTCCATCAGGCACGGGACATGCTCCGCTAGATGTTCCACCAGGGACGGGGCATGCTCCGCTAGATGTTCCACCAGGCACGGGACATGCTCCGCTAGATGTTCCATCAGGCACGGGACATGCTCCGCTAGATGTTCCACCAGGCACGGGACATGCTCCGCTAGATGTTCCACCAGGCACGGGACATGTCGGCACAAAGCCCGCGGATGGAACATGGGCGCCACGCTGGCTTTGGAGCAGACGAGGAACTCGCAGATTAGAGATGGAGAAAATCGCACGCGTGCACGCACACACACACACGCACGCACACACAAACACACACACACACACACAAACACACACACACACACACACACACACACAGATGTAGACTTATTGCCTCAAGAATGCGCATTGCGTGTCCCAAGGCAGAATGCAACGAGGTGGTGAGAATTCTCAGAGCACGACTTTAAAGAAAAGGTTACGCACAGACGAGACAGTGGAATGTGGAAAAGGTGCCTCATTATACCCCTTTCTTTTTATCACAATGCAGTAAACTACACTTGAAGGAAAAGCAACAACAAATATTCGTCCATTCTGTTGCCCATAGACATTATTTATTAGTGTCATCTCAAACCGTCTCGTCAAAACAAAATACTTTCTTTGCCGCTAATGGCTCACAAAACATATTCAAGCAACAGTTTTCTCTGAACTCCTCCCAGACCAAATAATCCATCAGCGATGAAAGATCCCCTGACTTCAGGGACGTTCGTCTATGAAGCGGCGTAGCATAATTAGCAAGCTGCACTGGAGAAAACACTCGGGACGTTCGTCTATGAAGCGGCGTAGCATAATTAGCAAGCTGCACTGGAGAAAACACTCGGATTTCCTGCCAGCATGCCAGACACTGCGACTGGGGTGGAAGGCAACACCACGCTGTCGTCACGAGGGCTGTCTGACGCAGGGGCGCTGCCATGGAGCCCGCTGTCCCTGGCTAATGACTGCAGCCTGCTGGGCGCGGCCGGGGCAGGCACTGCACGGGAGGCGGGAAGACAAGGTGTAGACAAAGGAAACGCCGTCATCAGGCACCCATCTCAGCAACCTGTAAGCCACGCGGCGCAATGGCGGGGTCGGCCTGACACGCTGAACACAAGGATCTTCACCATGCCTCAGTCTGGCAGCCATGTCAAAACGTGCCAGCCAGCTATAAAAAAGGCCAGCCTGTCAGCTGTAGAGCCAGCCAGTAAACCAGTCAGTCAGCCGTGCAACAGCCAGCCAGCCAGCTAATAAAACCAGTCGGTCTTTCAGTTACAGAGCCAACCAGCCAGCTAGTCTGTCAGCTATCTTGCCAGCCTGCCAGCCAGCCAGTCAGTCAGCCGTGAAGCAGTCGTCTAGCTACAGAGTACCTATATGTAGTGAGTGGAGTACGTTCTGAAGCAAACTCTGGCCTGACTCACTCCACACGGCTGAGATTTCCTTGTCATGCTTGCTTTCTCCCGATGACCACTGCAGCGCGCTCGCTCGTACCTGAACGCAGACCTTATGTAATGGAGTTGTTTTACAAATGTAACGTGTCAACATGCAACTAACAAGCGTTACTTTTCTCTTGTCGCTTGACCTAAACATGTTTCATGAAGATTGCTGTAGCGTGGATGCACTTTATTGCCCAACAATGACAGAAAGGCTGAAAGAAAAACAGGCAAGCAGGCAGGTAGACTGGCAGGCAGGCAGGCAGGTAGCTGGCAGGCAGGCAGACGAGCAGACGGGTAGGCAGGCAGGCAGACGGGCAATCAGACAGACAGACAGACAGACAGAGACAGACTGATAGGCAGGCAGGCAAGCAGACAAGCAGGCAGACTGACAGACAGTCAGACAGACAGGCAGGCAGACAGACAGGCGGGCAGGCAGACAAGCAGACAAGCAGGTAGACTGACAGACAGGCAGGCAGCGAGACAGACAGGCGGGCAGGCAGGCAGACAAGCAGACAAGCAGGCAGACAGGCAGACTGACAGACAGACAGGCAGGCAGGCAGACAGGCAGCAGGAAGGCAGACAGACAAGCAGGCAGACAGAAAGGCAGACAGGCAGGCAGGCAGGCAGACAGAAAGGCAGACAGGCAGGCAGGAAGGCAGACAGACAAGCGGGCAGGCAGACAGACAGACAGGCAGGCAGGCAGACTGACAGGCAGGCAGACAGAAAGGCAGACAGGCAGACAGGCGGGCAGGCAGACAGACAGGAAGGCAGGAAGGCAGGCAGACAGGCAAGCAGACAGGCAGACAGACAGACAGACAGACAGACAGGCAGGCCGACAGGAATACAGACAGGAAGGCAGACAGGAAGGCAGGCAGGCAGATGAGGCTATAGGGAGAGAGAGACCGGAAGACACATCCTAGCCTCCTGCACATTACGGCAAAAATTCCTCTAATACATGTACAGTCTGTTGCGCTCATAAATAAATCATACAAATACTGAGTTCTTGCAATGAATATTTCATATCTTGCAGCAATTTATTTCAATATTTTGCCAGTCTCGCTTTCATGGAATTTGCGTCTTCTGACCATAGATAACAAGCATTTCCATAGGAGACAACCGTCTGCATCCGACATTCGATCTCGTTTCCGAGTCTGGGCACACGTGCTGAATCGGTGGGGCGACGGCCACCACTATTACCCTCGGAATGACGTCAACAACGATACCAGGAAGTCAGCTGTCGTGAGATCATCACAACTGAAAAGTTTTCCCCATTTGTCGTAAAACCAAAATTCTCAAACATTGCAATGTTGCAGGTTGCTGCAAGAATGTGGAATCTGCGTGTAGGCAGATGATTCATGGCTATTTTTAGGAGCAAAAGTGGCGTTGCTGAGACCCTGGCGTGCCAGCTTCAAAACATCCGGGTTTTTTTTAGACGTTATGCGCTCATTATGCGCGGCACGCCGGAAGCAGACAGCGGAACAAGGAATGCTGGGAGCGAGGCGGCAATGAGAGGACAACCACCACCTTGTCCCGCAGTGAATTTCCTTTTCCTTTCTGGCTCTTTGCTTCTCACAGCCTGGGTGTCTGTGTGTGTGTGTGTGTGTGTGTGTGTGTGTGTGTGTGTGTGTGTGTGTGTGTGTCTGTGTGTCTGTGTGTATCTGTGTGCATGTGTGTATATGTGTGTGTGTGTGTGTGTGTGTGTGTCTTGGTGTCTGTTTGTGTCTTAGCGTCTGTGTGTGTCTTAGCGTCTCTTTGTGTCTTAGCGCCTGTGTGTGTTTTAGCGTCTGTGTGTCTTAGCGTCTATGTGTATCTTAGCGTTTGTGTGTGTCTTAGCGCCTGTGTATAGCGTCTGTGTGTGTCTTAGCGTCTGTGTGTGTCTTAGCGTTTATGTGTGTCTAAGCGTCTGTGTGTCAAAATGTATGTGTGTGTCTTAGTGTGTGTGTGTCTCACCGTCTGTGTCTTCGCGTCTGTGTGTTAAAGCATTTGTGTGTCAAACTGTCTATGTGTCTGTTTCTCTTGCGTTTATCTCCGTATATCTCTCTCACCTGTCTGCGTTTCACCCATGGTTTTCTCTTTACCTTCTTCGTGTATCTTGTCTGTTTGATTCAGTATGTTCGTCTCTGCCTGAATCTGTTCCTCTCACCTCCACCATTTCTTTCCCTGTGTTGTCTGTGTCTGTCAGTGTGTCTGTCAGTCTGTCAGTGCGTCTGTCAGTCTGTCAGTGTGTCTGTCAGTCTGTCAGTGCGTCTGTGCGTCTGCTTGTGTGTCCGCGTGTCTGTGTGTATCTGTCTACCCGCACACATTTCTTCTCAAACTTCATAATTTGACCTTTGCAAACTGTATATATCATACTGAGGTAATATGGCAACATCGTGGAAATACCTGCGGAAAACAATCGCCACATAATTGTCTTAAATTCAAGATGGATTGCAAAGCCTACTGTTATGACATAAACACATCGCCAGAACGAATTCCTGGAATCGCCCGCCATGAAATTTGGGAGCACCGTCAACAGCCAGTCATGACGAGCCGGGGAATTCCGGAGGCATTGTGTGATGTAAGCAAGTCACACCGGGAGCTGAGAAATAGGTTTGTACCGACAATGGCTGACTCCACATCACACCACATGCCAAGAGCAGCAAGGCAGACCTCGAATCGGGCACGAGGAAGGAGAGGAAGGAGAAACAGGCTACAACGAAAGGACAGTTTAGGTGGACAAGGGTGGGAAAGCGGGAACGGGGAAGGAAGAGAGGTTCAAGGGGAGGAGAAGCAGTAGCAGCAGCAAGAGGAGATGGAACAAGAAGAAAAGGAAGAGAGGTTCAAGGGGAGGAGAAGCAGCAGCAGCAGCAAGAGGAGATGGAACAAGAAGAAAAGGAAGATGAGGAGCAGCAGCAGAAGAAGGAAAAGGAGCGGGATGAATATAAGGTGGAAGTAGGGCAGGTGCAGAAGTCAGTCTACCAGCAGGGGAGAGGGGGGGGGGGAGGGGGGAGGGGGGAGGGGAGGGGAGGGGAGGGGAGGGGAGGGGAGGCAACAGGAGATCCAGGAACCACAAGAGTAGACAAAGCAAAGCAGTTTGATCACGATCGGAAGGGCAAGGAGGAAAGAAAAAGCAGAAAATGGACGACATCATGACAGTCGACAAGCATCATGCACGTAAAGCACTGCCTCACCGCCACCATCGAAGGCAACTGCGTCGCCAGTGGATAGAGAGAGAGAGAGAGAGAGAGAGAGAGAGAGAGAGAGGGAGGGAGGGAGAGAGAGAAAGAAAGAGAAAGAAAGAGAGAGAGAGAGAGAGAGAGAGAGAGAGAGAGAGAGAGAGAGAGAGAAGAAAAAGCTAGTGCAAACGCTGCAAACGAGCACATTGAGCACGCCAAAAATGTCAGACGCTATGTCAGGTCAGCGCATTTCCAAACAGAGCTTCTCCTCCTCTTGCCACAACAGGCTGCACACAGTTACTTCGCAACTGCCAGGCCTAACCATGACATTTTCTGTCCCCCAGACTGGGCGAAAGGCGCTGCGAGCAAGTTTGCGCTAGACACCTCCAGTGTCTGTTTACCCCAAACAACGCCGCCTTCAAAGACGAGAGGGCCGAGGCCTGAGCAAGCCAAGCCGCCAGACTGCAACAGCAGCTCCAGATCTGCGTGCATCCAGTGTGGCACGTGCCGCAAAAAACATGGACATCGCTGCCTCGTCACTGCGATGCTTCCCGACAGCTCTGTCATGCTCGAGCCGCAGGCACGGGAGGAGCGGGCTATCAGATGGGCAGGCCCACTGCTGTGTAAAGACCCTTGACAAATTGCTGAAAGAGAGCCCCAGACAACCTGAATTCACGAGCAAGCCGGGAGGATAAGAGGAGATTACCTATACGAATGGTTTCCAACAGATAGGATTAGAATTGTTCCCCTTTCTTCCATGCGCGCTGAGGAAAGACGAATGGGTTACATGATTTGTTTAGTGGGTTTTTTCTAAATGTTTGTACGTCGGTGTCAGAACATTACTTTTCTTAAACAGGTGTAGGCTCGCGCCATTTCACAAAGGTTCACATTTAACGTTGTCCATAAGCTGGCTGAAAGCCGATTCGCGCTAATGAAATTACAAAATGCAACGACAACAACACTCTTTTGAAACATAGAAGCCACAGCTTCCATGCCACTCCCACTAGTGTTTCCATGGATACAAAAGAAAACTATGACAAAAAATTTACTCATTACTTTGAAAGAGTTTCTTTTTAAACTAAACGCTGGCAAGACATGTGCCAAAACCACTTTGGGTGATAAACGCTCGCGCACTTCTTGGCTTCACCCTTGTTTTGAAGAGTCTTCTGAGAGGATGAGGCGGCAAAAGAGGTGCCACTGAAACGAGCTCGATGTTACGTCAGCAAGACGCTTGGCGTCACTGCTTCCACTGGTCAGGGCCTCTCAAGAGGCTCTGCCACTTCCCAGGTCTGGAGGAAATTCAGGCGTGTCCTGCGGGAATGGGGGGGGGGGGGGGGGGGGGGGGGCGAAGAAAAGTAGATTACTTCTTCAATTCTCCCGCCTACGCAGCTCGAATTCGTCTGTGCTGTGACCATTTTCGTCCACGTTTTGAAATGCGTTTTGTTCTGGTTCTGGCGGAGCTTTCATAGTTTTTGCACGGAGCAGCTCTAGAGCGAAGTTTCAAAATGTGGCGAGTCGCCATTTCCAGTCACCAGAGAGGAAACAAGCTTTACGTGCTGTGCACGCGCTGTGCACGCAACCGTCGCGTTTTCCTTGAGAACACGTATGTTGCTGTCGCTTGCGATGTGCTGCGTTAACTTCTATGAAAAGGAGAAAATCGGGGGAAATTACTGACAGAAACACGATGCATGCAATAAGTTTTTTTGCGAAATGAGTCTTTTTCCACTTTAAAATTATTTCGCGACGCCCAAATACGTGCAGGTTGTCGACCTTGAGATCGTCATTCCAGCTGCTGCACATACTATCTATCTCTATGTTTGCTGCACATACTATCTATCTCTATGTTTGCTGCAAGACAATTTCCTAATTCCTCCTTTAAGGACACTAAGTACATTTATAGCATCAAAGCTATCCAGTATTCACGAAGAAAGGCGCAAAAATGGCAATTTTTCAATTACCGTCGACTTCTCATTCAGTGAAACAAAGTTTTATTCTTCATGCCCGTGACATTCTGCCTTCTCGTGAAACTTCGTGAAACTTCGCCATTTTCTCTATAAATTATGTCCATTGCAGAGGCGAGCGTCTTCAACGGCCCTGAAAACTCACCCAGCGTTCGTCCCACTGAAAAGCGGCTTCCATCAAGGGAACGAAGTAAAGATAGAGATGTGGCATATTTAGCGACATGTCACCTGTCTGGGCCTCAAGTCGCTTTACATTTTACTCCCTGATCACCGGGCTGCTTGATCAAGTCTGCATTGGCCACCTGACGACAAACTCAGCAACAGACACAGGAGATGCACACAATTGGGTGCTAGCACCGTACTCCACTGCCTGGGGAGTATTTCCAACCCGATGCTGGTTCATGGTCGCATACAGGGGTTTACAACAGTAACCCACCGCTACCCTCACAGGTAACCCTGTCTTACTCCTGGTGGACAGAAGCCAATGTGAGTTTAGCATCTTGCCACAAGGATGCAACTACAGAATCCGTGCAGCTTCAAACGCCGAACCCGATGACCACAGAGCTCCGTGATTCAATTCAGGTCAGAAATTAGTTTGATTTTCTATACAAACCTCTCACCTATTTTAGCCCGTAGCTCAAAATCATGCGGGTGAATATATATATATATATATATATATATATATATATATATATATATTATATATATATTATATATCTATATATAATATATATATATACAAATACAGTCGTGACTCGTTCCGTAAAAA